>JAJIBD010021076.1:0-233958 GCA_021461705.1 Cryptotis parvus
TAGAAAACACCATTGGAGTTTTTTACAAAATTTTAATACTTAAATATGAAAAGATGAAGTTTAATGACTAAACATATTATCATGACAATAAAAACATGTTTTGTTCTGCTTTTGGTGCATATTAAAATAACATTCCATTATAAACTCACATAATTATAAACATAACACCCCTCACAAAGGTGGATAAATTTAGACCTTAGTGTCTTGTCTTTCTCCTGCTAGATTACAGTTCATGTATTTATGGCCCATGAAGTATAAAGTAAAAACAAAAAAAAAATTATTCCACCAAACTTTCACTTCCTCTCACCCAACACATAAACACAAACTCACACTACAGTAGTTGCCGTAGTTTGCCCTTTTATCCCTTTTCAAGATTGGAAGACATTTGAAAACCTTTGTTTTCAATTTCCAGAGAAAAATCACGGGAGAAAGGAGATTTTTTCTATTTCAGAGACTCAACTCATAATATCAAGATTGAAACCTAAAGCAGATGGTTATAAATTCATAAGCATTAAATAAACACAAAAAGTTACTGTTTATTCTACAAGGTGAACAGATAGAAAACATTTAAGGAAGGAAAAGTTTTTCTTTATGCACAAAGAGAAAAGAAATGTGCCTTTTATGTATGTATGTATGTATGTATGAATGTATTTACTTATTTATTTTGCTTTTTTGGGTTACACCCACCGATGCTCAGGGGTTACTCATGGCCCCAGACTCAGGAATTACTCCTAGCTTTGTTTAGGGGCCATATGGGAAGCCATGGATTGAACTCGTGACAGCTGCATGCAAGGCATAACGCTACCCTCTGTGCTATCGCTTTGGACTCAAAACGGTGCCTTCTAAAAGACTGTATTTTTTTATATTTTTTATTATACTACCCTGAGACATACAATTACAAAGGTGTTCACAATTGGTTCTTGGTAATACAGTATTCCAGCACCCATCCCTCCACCAGTGCCCCATTTCCACCACCAATGTACCCCACCCCCTCCCACCAACCCACAGGCTGCCTCAACAGCAGGTAGTCCTGTTTCCTCTCTTTCTCTGTCTCCCTCTCTGTCTCTCTGTCTCTGCATCTCTCTCCCTCTTGTTTTACACATTGGGTCTAGCCCTGCAGATATTTAGAGTTTATCATTTAAGTCTCAGTGTATATTCGATGGTGAGTTTTAATGTGCAATTACCATTTCACACATTTAGTAAAACACTGGTATATATTTATGTCCTATTAATGAATGCAGTCATTCTATATCTGTCCTTTTCCTTCTGACTAATTTCACTCAGCATGATAGTCTCCATGTCCATCCATTTGCAGGTAAATTTCATAATTTCATCTTTTCTGACAGCTTCATAGTATTCCATAGTGTAGATGAACCCTCAGTTTCTTTAGCCAGTCTTCTGTTCTCGGGCATTTAGGTTGTTTCCAGATTCTAGCTATAGTGAATAGCGCAGAGATGAATAAAGAAGTACAGATAGTGTTTCTGCTATGTGTTTTTCGGTCTCTTGGGTATATTCCCAAGAGTGCTATTGCTGGATCAAATGGGAGCTCAATATCTAGTTTTCAGAGGAATGCCCATATTGTTTTCCAAAAGGGCTGGACCAGCCGGCATTCCCATCAACAGACGATGAGAGTCCCTTTTTCCCCCATATCTAGGCCAGCACCGGTTGTTCTTGCTGTTTTGGATGTGTGCCAGTCTCTGTGGTGTGAGGTGGTACCTCATTGTTGTTTTGATTTGCATCTCCCCGATGATTAAAGATGAAGAGCACTTTTTCATATGCCTTTTTGGCCATTCGAATTTCTTCTTTTTGGAAGCTTCTGTTCATTTCTTCTGCCCATTTTTTTGATGGGGCTGGCTGTTTTTTCTTGTGAAGGGCTACCAGCGCCTGATATATCCTGAATATTAACCCCTTGTCAGGTGGATATTGGGTGGATATCCTTTACCACTCTGTGGATTGTCTTTGAATCTTGGTCACCGTTTCTTTTGAGGTGCAGAAGCTTTTCAATTTTATGTAATCCCATTTGTTTATCTTTGCTTCCATTTGCTTTCTCAGTGGTGTGTCGTCTTTAAAGATACTTTTAGTTTCGATGTCGTAGAGCCGTTTCTACTATGTTTTCTTCGATGTACCTTATAGATTCATGTCTGATGTTGAAATCTATAATCCATTTTGATCTAACTTTTTGTGCATGGCGTTAGAAGGAGGTCTAAGTTCATTTTTTTACACGAAGCTGCCCAGTTTTCCCAGCAAAATTTGTTGAAGATGCTTTCTTTGCTCCACTTAATATTTTTTGCTCCTTTATGGAAGATTAAGTGGCTGCATATTTGAGAGTGTGTTTCAGGATATTTAGTTCTATTCCATAGGTCTACAGGTCTGTCTCTATACCAATACCAAACTGTCTTATTGACAACTGCTCTTCAGTAGAGCTTGAGGTTGGGGAAAGTGATACCTCCCATCTTCTTTTTACCAAGGATTGCTTTAGCTATTCGTGGGATTTTATTATTCCATACAAATTTCAGGAGTGTTTGTTCAATTTCTTTGAAGAACATCATGGGCATCTTTATAGGGACTGCATTGAATCTGTATAAATCTCTAGGGAATATTACCATTTTGATAATGTTAATCCTTCCAACCCATGAGCAAGGAATGTGTCTCCATTTCCTCAGGTCTTCTTTTATTTCCTGAAGTAACGTTTTGTAGTTTTCTTTGTAGAGATCCTTTACATTCTTTGTCAAGCTAATTCCTAGGTATTTGATTTTCTGAGGGGCAATTGTGAATGGGATAGTTTCTTTAATGTCCCTTTCTTCTCTTTCGCTGTTTGCATAGGAAGACCATTGACTTTTGGGTATTGATTTTGTACCCTGCCACTCTACTATAGGAATGTATTATTTCTAGGAGCCTCTTGGTAGAGAGTTTCTGGTTTTCCAGGTATAATATCATGTCATCTGCAAATAGTGACAAGTTGGCTTCTTCCCTTCCTATCCGGATGCCCTTAATGTCTTTTTTCTTTCCTGATTGCTATGGCAAGTACTTCCAATACTAGACTGAATAGAAGTGGTGAGAATGGGCAGCCTTGTCTTGTCCCTGATCGTAAGGGGAAGGCTTTCAGTTTTTCCCCATTGAGAATGATGCTCGCTGTGGGCTTGTAGTAGAAGGCCTGTATTTTCTTGAGGAAGGTTCCTTCAATCCCCATTTTACAGAGAGCTTTTATCATGAACGAGTGTTGAATCTTGTAAAATGTCTTCTCTGAATCTATTGATATAATCATATGGTTTTTATTTTTCTATTTGTTGATATGATGTATTATGTTGATTCACTTGCGGATGTTGAACCATCCTTGCATTCCCGGGATGAATCCCACTTGGTCATGGTGTATAATCTGTTTGATGACTCTTTGGATTCTATTTGCTAGTATTTTGTTGAAGATCTTAGCATCTGTAATCATCAGAGAGATTGGTCTGTAGTTTTCCTTTTTTTGTGACATCTCTGTCTGCTTTGGGTATCAGGGTGATATGTGTCTTGTAAAAGCTATTTTGGAGTGTTTCTGTTTCTTCAATTTGCCGGAAGAGCTTAAAAAGTATTGGGAGTAGGTCCTCTTTAAAGGTTTTGTAGAATTCACTGGTGAATACATCTGGACCTGGGCTTTGTGTTTGGGGAGACTTTTGATTACCGATTCTATTTCCTCGATGGAGATAGGTTTGTTGAGGTATTCCAAATTTTCTTTTGCAGACTTGGGAGGCTATAGGAAGTCAGGAATTTGTCCATTTCTTCTAGGTTCTCTTTTTTCGTGGCATACAGGCTCTCATAGTAATCTCTGATGATCTTTTGAATTTCTGTGATTTCTGTTGTGATGTGCATTTTCATTTCTGATTCTCTTTATTTGGGTTCTCTCTTTTCCTTTTCTTACAAATCTTGCAAGTGGTTTGTCAATCTTGTTTATTTTTTTCAAAGAACCAGCTTTTGGTTTCGCTTTGTCTTCTGGCTTGTTTTTGACAATCCATCTCATAGATTTCTGCTCTAAGTTTTATTATTTCTTTTTTTCTGCTTGAGTTGGACTCCTTTTGTTGATCACTCTCTAAGATCTTAAGTTGTGAGGTCAGACTGTTTGTGATCGCCTTTTCTTCTTTTCTGATGAATGCTTGAAGAGCTATGAACTTGCCTCTTAACACTGGTTTTTCTGTATCCCACAAGTTCTGGTAATTCGTGTCTTCAGTCTCATTTGTTTCCAGGAATCTTTGGATTTCCTCTTTGATTTCTTTTTATGACTTGCTGGTTGTTCAGCAGTGATCTGTTTAGTTTCCAGGTACTTGGTGTTGGTCTCCGTTTTTGTGCACAATTGACTTCTATTTTCTGTGCATCATGGTCTGCAAGAATAGTTGGCACAATTTCTATCTTCTTGATTTTATGGAGGTATGATTTTTGGCTCAGCATGTGATCTATTTTGGAGTATGTTCCATGTGCACTGGAGAAGAAAGTGTATTCAGCTTTTTGGGGATGAAACCCCCTGGATATGTCTACTAGCCCTCTTTCTTCCATCTCTTCTTTTTAGGGCCAGTATTTCCTTGGTAAGCTTCAATCTTGTTGATCTATCCAGGGTTGATAGAGCAGTGTTGAAGTCTCCAACTACAATTGTGTTGCTGTCAATGTCTTCGTTGAAGTCAATTAGTAGTTGTTTTAGTTTTTTTACTGGCCCCTCATTGGGTGCATATATGTTTAATAGCGTGATTTCTTCCTGATATATGCATCCCTTGACTATTAAGAATTGACCTTCATTGTCCCTTCTGACCTTCTTCAGCCTGAAGTCTATGTTGTCAGATACCAGTATGGCTACCCCAGCCTTTTTGGTTGGGTTGTTTGAATGAAGGATTTTTTTTCCAGCCTTTTATTTTGAGCCTGTCTTTGCTCCGATTGTTCAGGTGTGTTTCTTGCAGGCAGCAGAATGTCGGATTCAATTTTTTGATCCATTGTGCCACTCTGTGTCTCTTAACTGGTGCGTTTAGACCATTGACATTGAGAGAGATCATTGTCATGGGATTTTGTGCCATCTTTCTGAATAGGTTGGTTGTTATTTTTGGGTTATGTCTCGTCTTATAGTAGATCTTTCAGTTCTTCTTTTAAGGTTGGTTTTGATTTTACAAAGTTCCTAAGCTGTTGTTTATCCAAAAAGTTGTATATCTGTTGTTCAAATCTGAGTGAGAGTTTAGCTGGATAAAGAATTCTTGCTGATGAATTCATTTTATTAAGTTTTTTTACTATATCCCACCACTGCCTTCGGGCTTGGAAGGTGTCTTCTGAGAAGTCTGCTGGAAGTCGAATGGTTGCTCCTTTGTATACAATTTCCTTCTTTGATCTTGCTGCCTGAAGAATTATGTCTCTATCTATGGCATCCATTACTTTGACTAGGATGTGTCTTGGGGTCTTTCTATTGGGGTCTCTTCTTGCTGGTACGTGTTGGGCTTCTTGGATCTGGATGCCTTCATCCTTTAACTCAGGGAACTTTTCACCCAGGATGTTTTTAACTGTTTTAATTTCCTTGGGGTTACTTTACTGTCCCTCTGGGACGTTGATAATGCTTATGTTGTTCTGCCTGGCTTTATCCCATTGTTCTCTGTTCTGTTGCAGATCCATTTTCTGGTCTTTTTCCATCTTTTGTAGTTCTCTGCGTGCTCTCTGCAGCTCATCTTCAGTCTCACTGATTCTCTCTTCCGCTGCTGTTATCCTACTGTTGAGGGCCCCTATTGTGTTTTCATTTCATCTACTGAGTTTTTAAGCGATGATATTTCTATTTGCATGGTTCTCATTTCTGCTCTCATATCCTCCCATAGTTTATTGACTGCCCTTTCAACTGCTTCGTTTATGTTCTCCTGTATTTTACTGGACATCTGTTCCATTTTTACGTTGAGCTCCTTAAGCATCCTACCAATTTCTTCTCTAAATTCATTGTCAGAGAGATCATGCACATCTGCATTCTTTTTTGAGACTTCAGGGTTCATTCCTTCATCTGTTCTTTGAACTGGGGATCTGCGTTGTTTCCCCATGGTGTTGCGGTGTTCAGGGAATAGATTCCTTTATTGTACTGTTTCTTTTATCTTGAGGGTATTACCTTCCCTTGGTGTTGAATTTCCTAGTATTTGTATTAATAAGCAGCTGCGTGGTGGCCGCCCGCCCGGCCAGCCGCACACCCCAGGGAGAATAACTGAGTGGAGACAGGCCGGTGTGAGAGTTCAAAATGTCCGTTTACTTCCGCTTCCGCTCGGACTTCTGAGAGTTGTAGTTCCACCTTCTGCCGAGGTCTGGGGCTCCTAACACGGCCCTAGGTGCCCGCCCGGCCAGCCGCGCACCCTAGGGGGAGTACCTGAGGTGGAGACAAGCTTTTGTGAGAGTTCAAAATGTCCGTTTACTTCCGCTTCAGCTTGGACTTCTTGGGGTTGTAGTTCCACCTTATGCCCAGGCCTGGGGCTCTACCATGACCCCAGGTGCCCGCCTGGCCAGCACCCCAGGGAGAGTACCTGAGGCAGAGACAGGCGGTGTGAGAGTTCAAAATGTCTGTTTACTTCTGCTGCTGCTCGGACTTCTGGGGGTTATAGTTCTACCTTCTACCAAGGCCTGGGGCTCTACCACAACCCCAGGCAGCTGCACAGCCAGCCGCACAACCCAGGGAAGTATCTGAGGTGGAGACAGGCTGGTGTGAGAGTTCCTAAAAGACTGTTTTTAAATAGCAGTTTTAGGTTCAAAGCAAAATTAAGCGAATGGTACAGAGAGCTCCCATATGTTTCTTACTATTACACAGACAACACCACCACTTTCATAATGGTTTCTCTCACCAGAGAAGGACATTGATTACACTGGCCAGTCTAACTTGATACATAATTATCACCTAAAATTGACAGTGTAAAGTTTATTTCTGTCTATCTAATGGTGCATATTAAAATAATGTTCAATTATAAACTAATACAATTATAAACATAATGCCCTTCACATAGAGAAAGTTTGAACTTTGTCTTGTGTTAGGAAAATATCTAATAGCTCATATCTAATATCAAGGCACCATACAGCATATTTACGCTGCTATGAAATATTTTCTGTGCTTCATTTATAATGACTGGTTTCTCTCCCCTGTGGTTATGACTTCTGTTCTTATATCGTTAATCGCCCCATAATACTATACATTTGGAAACAATACTGGCGCTTCCTTTGAACAACATTCACTTATCAATGTTTATTGAAGACTCCTCTATGTCTCCATTGATATGAGAGAAAATTTATCTTTTTTTACCATTAAATAATATTTAATTGCTTATATACCTAAGAGAGAATACTGTATGCTTAATTGTTCTCAAGTTCTGGATATTTATGTGGGGAAAAAGGTAACTTTAATCATAGAAACTTTTTTGTGGTCATAGTTTTCATTTCCTTTGGGTAAATATGCAGGTATGTCATTGCTGTATCACAATAATTTGTGGGTAATTTGGGGGAGAGAAAGGTAAGAAATTATCAAATCGCTCAAAATTTCTTATTTATTTATTGATTTTTATTTTGTGGCTACACCTAGTGATGCTCTGGGCTTAATGCTGGTTCTGGGCTCAGAAATCATTCGTGAGTCTTGGGTAATAATATATGATTCCAGTGATTGAAACCAGGTCAGCTAATTACATGACAAATATTCACAGTAGGACCTGCAAATGGTTATATATATATAATTATAATATATTATATAATTGTATATAGTTATATAATATATAGATATTATGGATAATATTTTATATATTAAATACAATATATAAAATATTATATTTATATTTATATTTTATATTTTATATATTGTATTTAATATATAAAATATTATATATAAAATATAAATATAAATACATTATATATAGTTATTATATATAATAATTTTACATATATGTGTAAAATGTTAACTATTTATTTTATATATAAAATATAAAAAATATATTTATATATTCCTTCCAAGCACTGTTCAGTGGCTGAGACTTCTTCTGACAATAATCTGACCAGTTATGTGTATCAAATTTTTTGGAAACTAGTCCTGGCAGTCTGATAATATTTGTTTCTTTTATTTACAGTTTTGTTTTTTAAGTATCTCAATTATTTTTCCTCTGAATTTGAATGATCCAAATTCAAATTTTTTCTGGTGAGCTTGTGTGATGGCATTATTCAAATAGTCCAATACAGTCATTTGCGATATTTGAGATCTCTTGCGGAGGCTTATATCTAAAATGGGTCAGAAGCACAGTTGGAACTAAAGTCAGATAAATGGGCTTTGATGCTTAGTGTGAAGAACACAGTCAAAACAGCTACCCAGAATGCATATCCATATTGGCAAGGGGAGGCAAATTTGCACTACCCTCTTCAGACAAAGGGGATGGTCTAGACCAGTGTTCAGTGATTTTGTACCTGATGCCTGGCTTCTCTCCGAATGTCAGTAGATGATTACTTTTATGCATTTTACCCACATACCAACACCCGTTCATGGACAAAGCGGTAGTGAATCTGTGGACAAAAAGCCATGTCTACTTATTTGAAATGATGGTTCATTGAGAACCAGTGGGCCCTAGCAGACATATCTACTGACTGGAACTGATGCTGACTGCAGTGGTGTGGTCAGCACATGCTGTGAGGGTCAGAAGAAACATACTTGATTCAGGGGACATTGCTGGTGAGAATTGGGTACTGGGTACTGGTGGCGGGATGGGTACTGGAACACTGTATGAAACCCAAGCATGAACATCTTCGTAATTGTATATCTCAGAGTGGTATAATTAAAAAAATAAAATAAAATAAATAAAATAAAATAAATAAAATAAAATGAGTAGCAGAAGTGGATCAAGTATAGCCATGAAACAGACAATTTCTAAATTAAACTTTAAAACAGAATGTCTTTTTTTATCTTAATTTAAACTTAAGATAGAGAATAAAGGAGATAGGCAGGTGATATATTTGACACTTGTCACTTGTCACTTGTTTTCCTGTTGTTCTTCGATTTGCTCTAGTGGGCACTAGTAACGTCTCCATGCGTTGGGAATGAGGTCCATTATTTTTACTGTTTTTGGCATATTGAATACACCACGGGTAGCTTGCCAGGCTCTGCCGTGGTTCTGGGTTCATCCGGGGGCCAGTCTTTGACACTAGGAGACTAAACTTAAAGAGATCCAAGATTAAGTAATTTAACATCCACTAAGCTATTGGAAGGTTGACAGGCTGGTTAACTTACAGTGAAGAGTAAAACGGTTTAATGTTTTTATTAAGTTAACTTTTTGAGAGCAGTTTTATAGTTATATAAATCACACAGTAGTACCAAATTACCATAACCTGTTTACACATACATTTCCTGCTCTTTGAACTTCTTTCTTTAGTAGTGTATATTTATTACAATTAATAGGCCAACTATGAATATGTTATTATTCACTTAAGCATAGAGTTTAAATTAGGACTCACTCTTAGAACAGTTTATGAGTCTTTCTGGGTGCATAGTGCCACGCATGCAACTATCATGACATTTCAGATGAATTTTCACAGGCCTTGTGCTTCCTCTTTAATCCTGATTCTATTTCACTGAATGCATGGCAACCACTGATAATATCTTTCAAGTTCTGCCATCTCCACAATGACCTTGCCATAATTTCTTCATTTTTTTCACACTTACTAATTTATCATTGACTTAAATTTTTGTGGAATTTGAGATTCTATGTATGTACAGATAAAAAATTTGAAAAAAGATATCTGTCTCATGTGAGATTAAAACAAAACTTAGTAAAAGAATAGTAATTGGTAAAGCCTTTATTATGATTTATTAGGATGTATTCATTAAAGTTTTTTATTAAAATTAATAAAGTTTTTTATTAAATTTTTTTTTCAATCCGTCCCAGGTATGCTGATCCAGAGACTTACAGACATGAGGCAGAGCTGCTACCAGCTCTCTCTGTGCCCAGCCGCTCGCGAGGCACCCGGAAGGGATGGCGGTTCTACCCCTGGCCCGCCACCCCAGCAGGGCCTCACAACAAGCCAGACAACCCCCCCCACACACACACACTGCATGTGGCCTCCATCTTCCACATTGGACTTCCCTCTCGTCAGAACTCCACCCAGCAGCAGAGCATATCACAGTCTGGCTCACGCAGTGCGGTTCATCAATAAATACTGTATTTAGAGGTGACTACAAGAGTATGCCACCCACACGACAACCTGGCAAGCTGCCCGTGTTGTATTTGATATGCCAAATACCAGTAACAATTATGTTAGGTCATTCCCACGACCTAATATAATAGTCTGAGGCTCTTTATGTTCCTGGAGCAAGCAGATGTACTTGCGTTCTACTAGCATGCGACAGGACATATGGAGATGTTACTGGTGCCCTCTCGAGCAAATCAATGATGAACAGGAAGATAGTGATAGTGATTCATTAAATTAAGTGAAGATTTATTTTGAGCTACATGGGGAGGAGGGTGACTAGACTGAGTCCTTGAGTCCCTGATTGTGAAAAGTGGGTTCTATGCTGGGGGTGATATTAGAATGTTTGTATGGTGTATGCATGAAAAGTAAAAGTAAACTATGTTAATGCACATATTGCAACAACAACACAAAATTTAAGACTGATTAGAAGGCTTTTATCAGAAGAGTGATCCGACTTAGTATTGATGACTGTGAAGGTCCTCCGATGCTGTGCTCAGGCAACTAAGGAACCATTTGAAGTGATTCACATCCCAGGGATAAGGTGAAGACCCAGGGATGTGAAGATCAAGGTTGTTTTAGCTCGGGTCCTGGGGTGTTTCTGGGGCCTCACTTGGCAATGCTCAGGGTTAACATATATCATTAAAAGGGAACAGCTGTTTCTGTACTGAGAAACTGAGCATTAGTTAATTAGAAAAAGAAATAGATTTATTGGGTTCAATTAGAGGCAATGGTTAGTTTAAAGTATCAGGAATGTGTGAGATACAACTCTGTATGTCTGGTTATAGTATATTCCCCTTTCACGCTAAGATGTTTTCCCTTGTGGAAAAAATGCTGAAGTCTGAGATCTGGCATTGCTGAGATTCAGTGAGTAGTCAGGTTATGGTCTATATGTTTTACCATTTGACTATCTTTACAGTATCTTAAGGCATAAAAAAGCAGCTTTCAGTCATGAATTCCTTCCCATACAGAAGGTAGGTTTGCGCTTAAACATCAAAAATGGGGTTTGAGTTCTGAGTGAAGTTTGCTTTATCCCACAGACAGCTAAGATCCTTGACTTGAAATCTCAGCAATTCTTGCTTTCTTGGATTTTGTAAGAGTGAACAATTTTGCTACTAGTTTTTATGGCATTTTTATTTTTGCTTCCTTGCTTTTTCTATTTCATTTGCAGAGAACATTTGGTTCATAAGTAATTTAGTATGCTATTATTGATTATCAGCAAACATAAATGATGATGCCAAACACTATTAGCCCCTGAGTGAGAATATTGTGATATCATTCAAAGTCCCTTAAATATATTTCTTAAGAAAATATAGACTTAGAGTAATAAAAAGGAAAATTCATGTTTGGATTGTAGATCAATGGAATTGAAAGACGAGGAGAGCTTGAAAACAAATACTTCAACAAAAGATATAATATTTTGTGCGTAGAACACACTGGGATTGCTCATTGGCAAAATAAAACTGAAGTAAATGCAAAGAAGTCTTGCTTACATGTTGTTGAGGACTGTTATGATATTAACAGATAATGATTACTCCTGCAGTCTGGAAGCTAAGCCTTGAGGAACAAATGTTGGTCCATCAATTCTTGCATAAAACCTTGGGTGATTTGTGTAATACTTTATTACCCTGATGGCTGATTTACAGTTATAATGAAATTTTAATGAAATGATAAAATGATGCATGGAAGTTACATGTTAAGATAGTATAGCTTTGTTGACAATAAATCTAGTTCAGATTAGGATTCTATCCAGTAAACAAGTAAATTGAATATAATGGGTTAAAATAGGGTTGGGATATAAAATGCATGACATATCATTTTGATCCTACTCAGATAAGAATGCTCATAAATATAGTATATAGTTAGTAAGACAGTATACATATATACACATATAATATATATATATATATATATACATATATATAATATATCCTATCTATTGAGTTGTTGCAGGTGTGACTGCGGTGCTCAATTGAGTTGGCAGGTGGCAGACAGGAGACAGGCTTTTCTACACCCCCAGGGGCTTTACCCGTGAGCCCTGGATGGTTGATGGTCTGACATAAAGACTGGGGCCCCTGGGACAAACCCAGAGCCAAGACAGAGCCTGGCAAGCTACCCATGGTGTATTCGCTATGCCAAAAACAGTAACAATAATGGACCTCATTCCCAATAAATGGAGGCACTATTGGTGCTTGCTTGAGCAAATCAATGAACAATGGGAACACAACTGACACATGACAAGATTGTAATCTCTACTATGACATGGGGCAGAGTTGCCACCGGCTTCCCCTGTGCTTGGCTGATCATGAGGTGTCCGGGAAGGAAGGGTGGTTCTAGCCTTGGCCTGTCATCCCAATAGAACTTCACTAGAAGCCAGAGGAACCCCCACACCATGAGGGCAACCATTTTCAACATCCAGGCTCCACAGTCTGTCAGAGCTCCACCCAAGAGAAAAGCCAATCTCTCCCCCATTGCACACGGCTGCTTTGTCGCCATGTGGTTCATCAATAAATGCACAGAGAGCATACCTACTTCCAAGAGTATCTCACCCTCACAGCAGAGCCTGGCAATCTACCTATGATGTAGTTGATATACCAAAGCAGTAACAATTATAGACCTCGTTTTCATGAATGGTTTGAGGTTCTTGGTGTTTCTGGAGCAAGCAGATGCCCTTGGACTAAACTGGCATGCAACAGGGAGGTATGGATATGTTACTGGTGCCAGCTCGAGCAAATTGATGAACAATGGGAAGACAAAACAAGTGAAATAAATATATATACTACTAGTATATACACTGTATATTTATATATAATATAATATACACAATATTATGTATATTATATGCAATATAATATACATAATATTATATAATATATTATAATATATTCTATATAATACTATATATACTATATATTAGAATATTAAGCCTACACAGCAGAGCCTGGCAAGTTACCTGTGTTGTATTTTATATGCCAAATACCAGTAACAATTAAGACCTCATTCCATGAATTGATGGAATGGTTTGAGGCTCTTTATGTTCCTGGAGTGAACAGATACCCTTGGGCTACACTAGCATGTGACAGGACATATGGAGATGTTACTGGTGCCCGCTCAAGCAAATCAATGAACAACAGAAAGACAAGTGATACAAGTGATACTATGTATTATATATGATATATGATGTTGTATATTATATATAATACATAGAAAATATTTGGAAACTTAGAATGCTTTAGGCCTACCCAGACACTTAGAAGTCTTTTCTTTAATATCTGATAACCAAAGGACAAGATTAAATAACTCAAACAGATTGTGGGTAAAAAGAACAGCAAGTCACCATTTTACCAGTAACTAAAAAAATGAATTAAATTATTTAAATGATAGGCTTAATAATATATAAATTATTTATTTTATGTTTTATTATTTATTTTTGTTTTTAGGGTCACACCCAGAATTGCTCAGGGTTTACTCTTGGCTTTGTGCTCAGGAATTATACCTAGCAGTGCTCAAGGGATATATGAGATCCCAGGGATCAAGCCCAGGTCATCCACATGTAAGGCAAACTCTCCACCTGCTGTGCTATTACTCCAGCCCCAGTAATATAATTTAACAGTGGATCTTGGTAAACATTTTCTGTATTTCATTTTGTTTATTTGTTTAATAAGCAATTGCATTGAAGTGTATCATATATCATGGAATGATTATCCATCTCTAATCTAATGTGCTTTCACAATATGTTTTCAAACTATTGCTATTTAAAAATAAAAAGAAAATCAGTATGTGTTCCTCAGTGGCAGAGCATTTGCCTTGATTGTGTAAAACTGTGGGGTTTATTCCTGGCATCCAATAGTCACTTCAACACTGAAGGGGATGATTCCCAGGACGTGTGTTGGAGTCACTCTTGAGCATAGTCAAGTATAAGCCCCCACATTAAAATAAACTAAATTAATATGTATACAAATTATAGAGAGGAAGTGAACATACTATGATAATAAAATTGTAAATTTTGATTTCATCCTAAATTTGTGATCAGTCAGGTATTATTGTAGTATAATGGAAATTACGGAATAATACTTTTAAAAAAATCAATCTTAGTGTGACCTTTACTGAATTACCCTGTGCCCATCTAGCACTAAAACAGTTTTTCTATGTTGCTTCCTAAATTAACATTAAAATTGGAATTTATAGTCCTTGTAATACTTTTCACATTTTAATCTGCTATATTACATCTTGATGTGTAAAATGACACATATCTACTTAAAAACAAAGCAGTATAGTAATGCACTATAATAACAAGAGATTATAGTAGCTTGAAATAGATTTAGTCATGCTTGAAAAGTCAAATTATTAGTCTACCTATGTAGGCTCCAGTAAAAAAAAATAGGGAATAAAAATAAAATATTTCTGATACAATTGACCTGAGTTTTACAACGTATTTTTACATAAAATTATGTTAAATGTCTCCAGCATAAAAATACAGGGAAAAAGAGCAAAAACTATATTAGGTAAGGAAAAATTCTATTTCATTGGCAAGTCAAAGTAACCAAATAAACTGAAGGCAATTATTCTATGTTTTCACAGAATCATTTATTTGAACAGATATCACATCTCTTTGAAAATCGAGTATTAGATATCTGGTATTAGGAGATTTGTGTCATAAGTTATGGTACCTAAGTAGGCATGAAGTTTATTGGAAAGTTCATTTCAGGAGTGCAAACACTTTCTAAATTACAGTAAAGAATAGCAGTGACACTTTAAATCAATATGTTAGCTACACACAATTTTCATACACCCTTATGAAAGCAACATACTTCTGAACATATATATCATGAATATAATTTTTAATAAAAATAAACTGTTGGCCATGATGCAGAGACTCAGACACATGGGGAACAGCTTCCATCTGGGTGTCTCATAGCTCAGCTGATCATGAGGCACCCAGAAGAAAGGATGGCTTCTGGTCCTGTCCTGCCAACCCAATAGGGCCTTGGAAGCAGCCAGAGGAAACTCACCATAATCACAGCCATTTTCAGCATCCAGACTCCACAGTCATCAGAGCCCCACCCAAGAGGGAACCCAATTTTAAGCCCAGCTCACTAGAGCCTCACACAACGGAGCAGCTGATTTCAAGCCCAGGTAGGCAGTCTCAGTGGCGAAAGTCACGGGCTTTCGTTGAGATGGAACTGGGGTCCCTCTTTCCCCACCTCTGCTCCATCTGGGAGGCCTGGTGAACCTGCCCTTGAAATGCCTCTAGGTTGTTGCACATGATACAGAGACTCAGACACACAGGGTAGAGCAGCCAAAGCGGCCACTGGGTACATCAAACTATTGGAAACCAGCTATGTTCTAGAAATTCAGAAAATAAATTCAAGAAAGAATTTGGTAAGATTCTCCCATAACCAACGATAGGCAATAAGATGGATTTATCAATATCATTGTCATGTATGTGCTTTAACAGGCAATGTAATTAGCTCCAGCTGAGGGAGCAGGCATGGGGATTGGAGTGGGAGGGAAATGAGGGTCTTGGTGCTGGGAACACGCTGGTGGTGGGAGTGGTGCTGTAGTATGAATCTTTCTATCAACAGTATTATGAAAATGTTTTTTTTGTTTTTTTTTGGGTCACACCCGGCAATGCTCAGGGGTTTCTCCTGGCTCTGCACTCAGGAATTACTCCTGGCGGTGCTCGGGGACCATATGGAATGCCGGGAATCAAACCTGGGCTGGCCCAGGCTGGGCTGCGTGTAAGGCAAACACCCTACCCGCTGGGCTATTGCTCTGGCCCCATGAAAACGGTGTTTCAATAAAAAGGGGAAAAAGAAAAAAGATAAAGAAAGACAAATTCAAGAAAAAACATGCAAAATTAGTGCAACCGTATATTTCTAGCAAAATAAATGAATATCTGATAAAGAATCCCTTACAAGAGTATTTACTGGAGTTCTCCAGAGAAAGAAAGAAAGAGGTTAGGCTTCCAGTTGTAGTTTGTGGAGTGGAAATGAAGAGACCTATGACAATAGTGAAGGGATATGACAATTTCATGAGTTTGTGGCAACTAATTTTCTATAAGAATACAAATATTTGCTGTTCTTGAAAACCAACACTCTCAATAAATTAAAGAAGGAAAAAAAAATAATTTTAATTTGTTGCAATTTGAATGAAGAAGCACCAACTACTAGAATTCATTCTAGCTTGGAGAAGATCAGTATTATTTTTACTAAAATTTTTGAATAGCTCAATAAGATAAATTCATCTTTACTCAAAACCCACTAGCTCATCCAAATAACAATTTCACGGACATGTTTAGAATACTGCTTTGATAATAGTTTGACATTGTGATGTAACTGAAATACAGTTTGCTAAATCCTCATTGTTTGAATGGAAATAACAACTCGGCATTACTTAATTCAAGTCATTATATGATAAATCATTACTTTTTTCAGAGGCAAATCTTTCATCAACAATTTAATCTTAATATATTAATGTTGTGTTTCTTAAATATCCCAGAAAAAACAGTTTTCACTTCTTATCTTTTGAATAAAATATGATTATCTAGAAAGCACTAAAAAAGGAAGCTTACAGAAAATTTAAAGAATGACTATACCACTGATGACTATTACATATATTTTGAAGTTTAAAAATAAAAATAAATGGAAAGCAAGATAACCAAAAGTAAAAATCAGTAGAACAGTCAAGAAAAAATCATAGCAACTGTTCATACTGTATTTCTCTAAGTCTTTGCTATGTTAATCACACATTACAAAAATGACCAACTAATTATGAAAATGCAACATACAGAAGCTGTACAAAGCATACAAATTGGGAAATATCATTATTTCAGAGTAGTAAATAACATGGAAGTCTGTTATAAAGCAATGAAAAATGTGTAATCAATTAAACAATATTCTCTATAGAACAGAATGAAGTTTTAAAATCAAAATACAAAATTAGAAGAAAAATACTAGAAAAAAACTATATATTTCATTAAGCTAAATAAATAATTTATTTCATTTTTGGCAAGATTTTCATGATTTTTTATAAATAAAATGTTTTATCTAGAAATGAATTAGTATTATGTTTTCCTTTACAAAACTTACATGCTATGAGAAATTAAAAATGTATTGAAAATAAGGCAGTTTAATGGAAACTGAATAAAATGTAGCAAAAGAAAGTGTATGAAGAGTGGATGAATGGCCTGACTCAAAAGGATGTTACTTTGAATTGGAAATTAAATTATATGGCAGCAAACAGGAAGATATATGATAATACAAGTAGAAAAATTTATATCAATGTTTATCAGTACAGAATGACTGAATATTATGGAGCTCTGAAAATAATATCAGTCTAATATATCCCTTCAACCTATCACTTGAAAACTGCTCTGGTGACCTACTTCCACCATGAGTGGTTCCTTTGGGTAGCAGCCTCCAAAACAACTCCCGAGTTCTGAATCAGGACAATTAGCCCTAACTTTGAAGGTTCATCATAAATTATTACATCACAGAATACATGCCAGTATAGCCATGAGATGTTTCAAAAGCTCATTGTTTTAGTAAGTTCTGGATCTCATTTGTTTTTTCCCTTTCTTTCTTCTTTCTTTCTTCTTTTCTTTCTTTCTTTCTTTCTTTCTTTCTTGCTTTCTTTTCTTTCTTTCTTTCTTTCTTTCTTTCTTTCTTTCTTTCTTTCTTTCTTTCTTTCTTTCTTTCTTTCTTTCTTTCTTTCTTTCTTTCTTTCTTTCTTTCTTTCTTTCTTTCTTTCTTTCTTTCTTTCTTTCTTTCCTTCCTTCCTTCCTTCCTTCCTTCCTTCCTTCCTTCCTTCCTTCCTTCCTTCCTTCCTTCCTTCCTTCCTTCCTTCCTTCCCTTCTTTCTTTCTTTCTTTCTTTCTTTCTTTCTTTCTTTCTTTCTTTCTTTCTTTCTTTCTTTCTTTCTTTCTTTCTTTCTTTCTTTCTTTCTTTCTTTCTTTCTTTCTTTCTTTCTTTCTGTCTGTCTGTCTGTCTGTCTGTCTGTCTGTCTGTCTGTCTGTCTGTCTGTCTGTCTGTCTGTCTGTCTGTCTGTCTGTCTGTCTGACTGTCTGGCTTTCTGGCTTTCTGGCTTTCTGGCTTGCTTGCTTGCTTGCTTGCTCTTTCTTTTTGTGGGTTGAGGGGACACCCCCGGCTCATGCTCAGAGCTTAATCTGATGAGCTCAGAGGATCATACCGGGAACTGGGGATGGAACCTGGGTTGGCTGCTTGTATTGCAAGAGAACAGTTTATTGAATGTACTTTCTATAAATTAGATTCAAGTAAAGGGAAGCAAAAAAAATTAAAGAAAGGCTCAGTCAATGCAATCAACCTAGACTGGATTGAACATAAATAGCACATGCAAACCAGGTCTTAACATAGGTTTTTTAGTGAAAATCAACATATATGATCCTCTAATTAATACATCAAGAAAGGGATATGATGAGTATTTGAGTGTCTATAGTGCTAAAAGAGAAAGCTTCTATTCATGAGAGACTACTGAGCAGGCTTCATTTCATCATTTTGAAGTAAGTATGCCTCCCCCTCCCCCAACCTTCCATTGGATATGGAGAATTAAGTAAGGGTTGGTAAAAAGCAGTGAGTAGAAGCAGCAGATGTCAGGCTATAAGCAAATACAGCTGGTCCTTATTTTGGGTCAAAGACATTTTATAAAGGAACACAGCAACTCCCATGAATTAATATTCTTTGCTCACTTTTGGAAACACACATGCTAGGATATGCAATGTAGAAATACTACCAACCAGCTTTCTGCAGAGAGCTAGCCAACTCCAGATATGCAGTTTCTATGTGATTCATAGATCAAATGTTTGCACATGAATTAAGCACCTTGTATATACAGCAGATGCTTGGTATAAAAAGCAAGTCTATCTGGATTTGTATGGCATGTATCACTTGTCTTCCCATTGTTCATTGATTTGTCGAGCAGCACCAGTAACATCTCCATACCTCCTGCCACATGCTAGTGTAGCCCAAGGGCTTCTGCTTGCTCCAGGAACATGAAGAGTTTCAAACCATTCCTTCAGGTCATGGAAATGAGATATATAATTACTACTGGTTTGGGGCATATCAAATATAACACAGTAGCTTGCCAGGCTCTGCTTTGCATGTGGGATACCCTTGCAGTAGCCTCTCATCTCATGCATTTATTACAGAAGATGGGAAAAGATTAGCTTTTCTGCTGGGTGGAGCTCTGACAAGCTGTGGAGTCCAGATGTTGAAAATGGAGGCCCTCGTGGTGTGGGGGTTCCTCTGGCTTCTTGCAAGGCTCTGCTGGGATAGTGGGCCAGGGCTGGAACCCTCCTTCCCTCCTGGGCTCCTCATAATCAGCTGGGCACAGGGAGAGCAGGTAGCAGCTCTGGCCCCGTGTATCTGAGTCTCTGGATCAGATATATCTGGGCTTGAAATAGAATGCTGTAGCAGGGCTTGTGATCAACTCTTCTGCTGGGTGGAGCTCTGACGAGCTGTGGAGTCCAGATGTTGAAAATGGCGGCCCCTCAAGGTGTGGGGTTCCTCTGGCTTCTTGTGAAGCTCAGTGCCTGTTCTGCACTCGCCCCTCATAGTGGGCAGCTGAGGCCCAGAGAAGGCCTTGAAGTGGATTATTGGCTCCAGTGCTGCATGCTTGGGGAATCTGGCTGTGTGCTGCAGCTCCCTGACTCTCTCTGAGCCCTACCCTCTGCCCTGGATGGCTACCAGGGCACAGCCATTGAGAGGAGTTTGGAGATGTCTCAGACTTCCCTGTCCACTGGTTTGGGGGGTTGGTTAAATCAATTTCCTTTCACTCACAGAGCAGAAAAACCACACACAGTAAACTGCCAGAGCCCTGGACCAGGGTTTCTACTCATTAATAGCCAATTAATGTAACTGCTACTCTCTAGCGTGCTGGGCCATGGATTTTCACAAAGCGCCTGTCCTCTGTGCTGTTGCTGTGTGGCTCTGGGCCCTGCAGAGCCATTGCTTAGCCCATACAAGTTTTGTTGCAAAAGGTCTGGGAAATGAGGGGCGAGAGCTGAGCACAGGGCGGTGCTGGGGACGAGAGGAAAAGCCAAGCTGGTTCCAGTGCCAACCTGCCCACACCTGGCGCCTCAATTACTACTTTGCATCAGTGTCAGAGCTGTGCCTGTTTTTTCAGATCCCAACGCTGCAATGCATCCTTGGAAGCAGATCTCAGAGCCCCCTTTTCTGGTTTCTTGATTAGTGATTTGGTTCTGGGCCGCAGTCAGCGGTGCTCAGGGCTTAGTCCTGGCTCTGAGCTCAGCAGTGGGGCTCAGAGGACCATGTGAGGGGCCGGAGCTAACCCCGGTCGCACACATGCAAAGCAGGTACGCTGCAGGCCTGACCCTGACCTTGTTCAAATGTCCTATGGGAAAGTTCAGAACCCAAAGACGCCCACGGTGGCTTGTGCACGTGACTTTCCTGCTTAGCTCCCCTAGATGGACACCTAGATGCTATCTCAAACACTAAGATTTTGAACAATAAAGTAGTGTTTTACTACCGTTAGGGAAATTACTTACTGTCTCTATCTGCAGACTAATATTGAAGCAGATCAGCCTTCCTGCAGTAGGAGACACTACCACCAGTTTCTAGGATGATCTATAGTGGGAAGGGGGGAGCCTCTGATTGCTCCAGTTAGAGGAGTTGGGGACCACTTCCTAGTTGTTTCCTTAAAGAGGGATAGAGGTCAGATAAATATGTGAACTCACTAATTTTGATAAACAGATAATAAAGACATTTCAATGAATAATAATAACATAAGAAAATATGCTTAGAATTATAACAATCTCACTTTTTGTACAATATAATTTCTATTAATTTAAAATGTGCATGTTAAGTAATTTTTAGTACCAGATATGATTACATATACAATCTGTCACTGTCACTGTCTTCCGTAGATCATGGATTAGCTCGAGCGGGCACCAATAACATCTCAATATGTCCTGTCACATGCGAGATAGTCCAAGGGCATTTGCTTGCTCCAGGAACGTCAAGAGCCTCAAACCATTCCATCGAGTCATGGGAATAAAGTCCATAATTGTTACTGGTATTTGACATGTCAAATACAACATGGGTAGCTTGCCATGACCTGAACACAGAGCCAGGACTAAGCCCTGAGTACTGCTGGGAGTACTCCTGCCCTCCCCCAAATATTGTATTTAGTTTCTATAAAACAAGAGTAAAGGACACTGGCCCCACCTGATGCATTTAGGCTCTTATACTCCTGCAGATGTCTTTGCAAGAATCTACAAAAGGGATGTATGCAGAAACAGTTTCCTGAGTAGAAAGAAATTCTTTCACAAGCCATTGAAGCATATTTAAAAAAATCCTTTTAGGAAATTTGTTAAGATACCAGATTTACTTCATCAAGTCTAATTTATGTTTAAATAGAAAGTTAAACTTAGGGGCCGGAGCAACAGCACAGCAGGGAGGGCATTGACCTTGCATGAGGCTGACCCAGCTTCTATCCCTACCATCTCATATAGTCCCTGAGCACCACCAGGAATAGCTCCTGAGTGCAGAGTATGTATCTATATATAGGAATTTGCCACCTTAAAAAGAAAATAGTTTGGAAATAAAATAAGAATATATTGAATTGATTTATTTTAAAATTTTACTTATGTTAAACTTTTTCATAGGCAATAATTGACTGTAAAATAATGCATTTGAAGTTCTGGAATTTAATATTATTTCATTATCCCAGCCCAATAACCTAAACAACTTCTATTTTAAAAATTTGAAAGCAACATTCTTCCTCTAATACTTTTTAGCAAACCAAGTAGCATTTACATTATTCCATTCAATTGAAAATAATGCTAAACAAAAGAAAGTAGATGCCTAGCCAAGTTTCAATTGGTTTTACAATAAGAACACAGATAAGCTTGTCTACTCAAAATGAAATATTTTCCTTTGTACTGACTACAATTCAATGCATCAATGCATCTCTAGATAAGATAGCTCATTTTGTTTTCTGCCAATCTCTGGTTTAATGTCCATTTCTCAACTTCATTAATAAATACTCCAAATAAAACATTCACCTTTCCATTACATTAGAAAGCTAAGCCTGATTATTCTCAGTGATAGAGGTTCTAAAAGTGGAACAAATAATGTAAGGATCATGACTTAGAAAAATATGTATCTGGCCATTCAGATTTTTGCTTTATTATAAGACTATATCTTCCTGTGGCCTCTGAACTGTCACTCACTCTGTTCATTGCCAACTTCCCAGGGTCACTATATGTGCATGTTTGTGCAGGTTTGCTAAATTTCTATTTGTGTACTGATCTCTAAAATTGGAAAAATAGTCATAATTCATTAGATTTGATGTGTTTCAAATGAATCTAGACATGTTACATAGACAGAATGTTGCCAGACATGTTACAAACCTTTTATAGATAGTGTTGTTGATTTAATAAAAAGTTTTGTTTTATTAATAAAACACAGGTAGCTTGTGTAATAATAATAAGAAAACACTAAAAAAAATAAACACCTATAATAAAATGCTTAGAGCTCCAGAGCTATAATACAGCAGGTAAGGCATTAACCTTGCACACAGCTGACCATTGTTCCACCTAAAGCCAGAGAAAGTTCCTGGGCACTGCCAGGTGTGACTAAAAGAAAAACAAAACAAAAAAGTTTTGCTACTCCCGCAGAGTTCTTTATAGTTTATTTAATGCTAATTTTTACATAATCCAACAAGATATTTACTATTTTACATATGATATTGGCTCTCTCTCTCTCTCTATATATATATATATATGGAAAAAGGATTTAAATTTTTTATATTTTTATATCATAATTATCCTCTTGTAACATTTCCTAGTCTCTTTCATATTATTCTTTTTATCCACGCTTTATTTTGAACATAAATGGAAAGTTGTGAAATTTATTGTGAGCTTAATTGTTCTATAGGTGACAAAGTACACCCAAAGCATAATCAGTGCCTGTCTGCTTATCTCTCCTTCGCCTCTTTATGAAATTGATTTTACTTCAAAGACCTTTATGATTGCAACTAGGGGTTGCTCTTTAAAAATATTTTTTTAATTGAATGACTATGAGATACAAATTTACAAAGATGTTCATGGAGTGTCTCTCTTCTGGTGTTGCCAGCGTAGCTGTGGATCTGGAGCATCTCTCTTCCGTTTGCTGGGTGTGGTGGCTGGGAGCTTGCAGTTATGCCCTCCAACTTGGAGGTGGAGGAATGGGAGGAGGAGCCCAAATCCCGTTCCAAGTCCAGCCAGCATTGTCCCTCCACACATGTGAGCGAATTCTAGGAGCTATGTTGAACTCCGCCAGGGTCTGGCTGAGCCATTTACGCCCTCCAGAACTCCAGGGACTGCTCCACGTGGGGCCAAGCAGTGCAGCTGTGGGTCTGGAGTGGTTGGGTCTGGAGTGTCTCTCCTGGTGTAGTGGAGCAGCCTATGCCTAAGCCCATTGTCTAAGCCCATTTTTAGACAATAATGGAAGTTAGGATCAGGCCCTTCTTTCACATTTATACACTGTAATGATCATTCTCATGCACGGCAGAGCCTGGCAAGCTACCCGTGTTGTATTTGATATGCCAAAAACCAGTAGCAGTTATAGACCTCATTCCAATGACCTGAAGGATTGGTTTGAGGCTCTACATGTTCCTGGAGCAAACAGATGCCTTTGGGCTACACTAACATGTAACAGGACAAATGGAGGTATTACTGGTGCTGGCCCAAGCAAATTGATCAACAAAGGGAAGACAAGTGATACGAGTGAAGTGAAGTTCATGACTAGGTTTCAGTCATACAATGTTATAACTAGGAGTTGCTAATTATTTCAACTGTTACACTACATGGAAGTTTATTGCAGGACTCAAGTAATAGCAGAGCTGGTAGGGTGCTTCCCTTAGCTGGTTCTGTCCCTGGTATGACCCATAAGTGCAAAGCCAGGATTAAGCCCTAAGGACTGCCAGTTGATTCCAGAAAAGTGTGAAGGTAATATTCCCTTTATTTAGTTTCTTTGGGAGGTAAAGCAAGATATTTTTCATTGCACAAAATTTACTTATAAGATGCGGAGATAAAGAGAGGAATATATGTTCAGACATAACATGGACTTCTTCAGACTGGAAAAAAAAGCAGAAAGGAGAGTTTAAAGGGAGAACGGGGGAGCAGAGTGATAGCACAGTGGGTAGGGCATTTGCCTTGTATGCGGCCTACCGGGTTTGATCCCTGGCATCCCATGTGTTCCCTGAGCACTGCCAGGAGTGATTCCTGAGTGAAGAGGCAGGAGTAAACCTTGAGAATTACCAGGTGTGATCCAAAAAAGAAAAAACAAATAAACAAACAGACAAACAAATAAATAATAAATAAATAACAATAAAGGAGAAGGGGGGAGTGGGAAGGCACAGGGGTACTGCAGAGACAGGGCATTTGCCTTAACTTGAGAAGACCTGGGTTTAGTCCCTGGCAATTCTGCAGACTCATGTTCAATCCTAGATAATCCCAGGCAATCACCAGCATCCCAGCGCTTAAAAGCACAGGCCAATATTTGATATAATTCAAAAAAAGTACTTTTTATTATTTAAATACTAAGTACATTGGCTAAGACATGTGTTATGATACGGTCACCATCATATGCTTTCAATATTTTACGTGAAACTGGAAATAAGTTCACTTCTTTCAAAGACTCAAAAGCCTTACTCTCTCGCAATGCTCTTTTCTACTACATTACTTCACATATACACATATCTTTAATTCTAAATGTAATTTATTGTAAAATATTTATCTGGAATACTGAAAATTTAAAGCTTTCTAAAAGTTTTCAAATAAATCAATGTACATATTTTCACAAGTAGGCAGTCTCTATATATTAAATTAAGTACACTACCTTAAAGAGTTTTGATATAATAAGGTTATGCACAGAATTTGATTCATTTAATGTTTCCTGATTTGAATATTAGTCAATGAAACTTTTTTCAAATACAATTTTAAACAAATAGGAATACATAACTGGTTAATGTAGGTGCTGTCATATTTGAAAAACTGGAATACAATTTAAAGGTAAATTTGGAAGTTAGATACCCAAGAGTTGAGGAATGATGCTTAAATATGAGGAAATAGTGTTTCCATGTGTGTAACTAGTTGTTTCTCCATCTGTGCAATTGCTTAACTTAGGGTCAGAGGGAGAAGCGAGAGGGAGAAGAAAGAGCTATGAAGTGCATTCACATGCATGCTATATTCATTTACTTCCTTTGGGAATAAGTAGGTTGGCACTTTGTAGAGAAAAATGTACAAGTAAAAAGCAAATAGACCAAAAAACATGCATTCTGCGAAAACAGTTATGTTAGTTTAAAATAATCATTTGAAAAAACTCATGTCCCATATGATTTTAATATTCTGCATTTCCTTTGGAACTGAAAGCCCACAGGCAAAACCAGCATACTCATTTTCAAATTCCTAGAGAAAGATAAATTTTTTCAACATCCATTCTCCTCCAAGAGTCAGAAGTTATTAAGATTTTTTTGTTTGTTGAGTATTGAGAGTCGCTATAGGCTGGGAGCATTTTCTTTCTGGTATGGGTCCATTGTCATCTTCAGAGTTTGTCAGCCTGCACCTACATTTTTGCTAAGAATATTTCTTTTCCATTTTTTAAAAAATTCAGTGATGTATTTCTCACATAGTAACTATTATTCATATTTAAAATATAGTGAATCACCTATATTAGGTGACTAATCTTTTAAGTATGGTATTTTAATCAATTAGGTATTGAGGTTATGAATGAAAAAAGTAAGAAATGAGCTGAAGTAGTCACAGGAGATTTAAACACAGGGATTAATTTTGACTCCATGGATAGAAATAAATGTACATGTTATACTCTTTACCTACAAGAATACAGCACAAATTCTTTTGTTAGGCAGTAAGAAAGTTGGTAACCCTTTAAAGTAATTGTGCAATTAATCACTGCTGAAATCGCTGTTGAATTCCCAAAGATAAGTTATGACATAGACATTAATACCAAATAAGTTCATTGTGATTAATATAGTAATAATAAATATTTGAGGAAATTAAAAATGATCAACTACTATTTTAAAGTCTTAAATATAATTCCCTGAAATCTAAGCATTTTTAAGGTGCATACTATGTAAAATTGACCTTCACTCACCATAGTCTAATATTTTAAGGGATTTTTATCAATATTATTCGAGAATATAAATTAGTCTTATTTACTCATATGGGAAGTGATCAAGACATTGGAAAATTAATGCAATTCAATTTTATTAATGCAAGTTTCATTTTTAATTAACCTCCAAACAAAATAATTGAGAACACAAAATATTTCTTTATAGCTATAAAAGTATTTTTTGTAGAGGTGACTCACCTGATGGTGACTAGGGCTTAATCCTGGCTCTGTGATCAGGGATCACTCATGGTGGGTCTCTGGTAATCAGGTGGGACATCCAGACCCCAGATTGAGTCAGCAAATGACTTACCTGCTATACTACCTGTCTGGCCCAAGAAAATGTATTCCTTGCTACGCATGAATGACATTTATATTTTCCAAATTAGAAAATGATGTAAGTTGAGACATTTTATTCTCTAGGGTGCGGAGGGTTACTGATTTTAATTTAATACTGTGTATATCATTTTCTCAAGTAAAATCTCAGGTAAATTTTTTCACACCACTATTATCAGCTCACTTTTATAAAATCCAAGGTTAGTGATAAACTGGTTAAGTTGGTTTCTATAGGTCAGTCTCATTTTCAAATGACTATTCATTAGTCAGCTATAATTGTTAATACTAAAAACACTTAAGGAAGTAATACTAATCCCTCACCTGCTTTATACTGATTGCTTCCCTGATCTCTTAACATCATTTTATCATCATTAATTCCAAAAATGAATGGAAAATGTGAATGATTACAATAGAGATATATTAAACTTCAATTCTGGCTCAATCATGAAATTTTCTACATAAAGGCAATAAAAGTTCTTTTAATTTCTATCCCTTCATCAGATTCTATGATATTAGCTCAAATAAGAGTCATTATATATGTGGTTAATATTAAAACCAATACCATGCAACAAACCTCTAAATGCACATAATATTCCTTTTAGTTCACATTCAAGCAAGGCTGGATGATACATAGAGCAACAGATTGAGTCAGCAATCAATAAAGTCATTAAAGGTATCTGTAATTGAGTGTTCTTTGCAAATCTTTGAAAAGTTATTGGATAATTTTAAGGTTGTGCTTTCGTTCTCTTAAGTGTTTGCAAAGGATTTTTCTTGGTGAAGATTATGACTAGAAATTGCCAATGAGTTCTCTTTAAAAAAATAAGCAACAGCACTTTTGGTACAGAGACACTGAAGATACAAAAAGTGTGCATTGTGAGTACGAATAATTGTTGGAAATGGTAATACTAGACTAAAACTGAGCATAAAATGTAGGCAAAGGGATTTACATGATAACCCCTAAATGTATGTATGGCAGGTCACAATGTGTAAGAAAAGAGAGAGAGAGAAATAGAGAGAGAGAGGAAGAGGAAAAGTACCTGCTATAGAGCAAGGCTAGGGGAGGAGGGAGGGAATCTGGGGACATTGGTGATGGAAAATGTGCACTGGTGGAGGGACGAGATCTGTGCATTGTATGACTGAATCCCAATCATGAACAGGTTTGTAAATGTGTGTCTCATGGTGTTATAATAAAAAAGAAGAAATGAATAAAAAGTATGCACATACTATGAGAAAGTCAGATATAGATTTGGAGAACAAACCAGGCAACCATAATTTTTCATATTGTATCAGAGATATAAGTTCTTTTTCACCTTCAGAGAAGAGCAAACATTCCATTCTTATGATGAATGTTGGAAAATTGTATCTAAGATAACTTCCCTGATATTAACTACAGATGCTAACATTTTGGGAATGAGGGCCATTATTGTTACTGTTTTTGGCATATCAAGTACACCATGGGTAGCTTGCCAGGTTCTGTGGTGGCTCTGAGATCCTAACATAAGAAAGAGTGTAGGAAAACAATTTAGGCATACAAAATAGATTGGTATGGTAATGTATCCTGTTTAAATGTAAATATATTTTGATTGTGTTTCATTCCAACTGATCTTAGCTTATTATCTTTTTTTTAAAAAATATTATACCCCATGAGATATGCAATTAAAAAGATGGTCATGTTTGGGTTTTGTCATACAGTGTTTCAACACCCATCCCTCCACCAGTGCATTTTCCACCACCAATGTTCCCTGAAACTTTATCTATTTTATTGTAAACTTTTTACTTCTTTAATCTGTGTAACTGTGGGGGGGTGGGGGGGCATACAAATCAGCAATAGTAAAAACCCCTGAACTTAGGGTTCCCGGCTGGGCCGTGGCCACGTGTAGGCTAAGATGGCTGCCACCACTTCTTAAGACCCCGCAGAGAGGAGACAGCGAAGGGACAAGAAGGAGAGAGCCAGAAGAAAGGGAAGGGGGAAGAGCGAGAAAAAAGCAGGCTAGTTTTTATATCCCTGTAACTCAGACCTCCCACTCCCACAGAAAGCCATCAGGGTCAAATTCCCTCAGGTAATTTCTCCCAGGACCTCACCTAGGCCTTTTGAGATGTTAATGTTGCCTAGCCAAGATCTGCCTTGGAAGTGCCCTGCAGGGTAGAGTGGAGGAGTGGCTTGTGAGATGAACTGTATCTCAGAATACAAAGGCATGCATCTGTACCAAAGAATATTGTATTGCCAGTTCTATATTTCTCCAGGCCTTCACAAGAGTTTCATCTTTACTTCATGAGTGTTCTGTATTTTATCTGCCTTTGAGTTATCAGAGAGCCCTGCTTGTTTGCTTGGAGGCAAACACCATTTCTCTCTGGTCTAATTACCAACATCTCTAGGCAAATATACTGGTAAGATCTAACTAGTCCCATAATGATTGTGTCAGCATGAGAGAATATTTATACCAGGCAGTATAGAATATATGGTCAGATACCTACCACCTTTAAATTGTCCTCCTCCTATCTACAAATGGCCTGCAGGAGGCAACTCCATGCCAGATGCAGAGGCTCTGGGCAGCAATGTACTGCAACATAACTCAACATTGCAGTGTATTAGAACTGGTCAATTCAATAAAAATAGTCACTTTCCCCTTTCTCTGCCCTTTGCTTCCTTTTTTTTCTTTTTTCTTTTTTGGCTCACACCCAGCAATGCTCAGGGGTTACTCCTGGCTCTGCACTCAGGATTTACTCCTGGTGGTGTTCAGGGGTTCATATAGGATGCCTGGCATTGAAGCCAGGATTGAAGCCAGGTTGACCACAAGCAAGGCAAACACCAAACCTACTCTGCTATCACTCTGGCCCCAAGATTAGTCACTTTTTTTTCCCTTTTTGGGTCACACAGTGATGCTCAAGAACCTCCTGGTGGTGCTCGGGTCCTTATGGAATGCCTGGGATGGAACCCAGGTTGGCTGCGTGCAAGGCAAATGCCCTCCCCTCTGTGCTATATCTATGGCCCCTGCCCTTTGCTTTTAAAGATTAAGTTTTATATATCTTAAGATTTGAGGACCTTTGGGATTGCCTTTGTTTTCAACATCTGTTGTTAACTAGCTTGTCTATATGGTGCTGATTGCACTTGGTCTATCTCGACCCAGCCTCTGATAGTTTGATATATCACTCATGCCCATACTTGGACACTTCTCAGGCCCACTGGACACATCTCTATTCTAAACACTACTTTCCTCTGAACTTAGAGGTCTCGAGAACTTTTACTTACCTAGTCATACTAGGCATATCATGTAGAATGCCTTGAGCCATGACTTACCACTGTACTATTTATGTTGACTTTGGGCATTAATCATGGAGAAATTATAGTTTGTTCAAGATAAGAAAATAGTATATAGCAATTAAATAATACATTAATGTAAATATATCAGGCATAGAAAGCTTAGGAAAAGCACAGACTAATATTGTTAAGACATCAGACAAAATGGCATGTAGTCCTTTAAGGTATATTATTCTTATTATCTTTGTCCTAGTTTTAAAATCAAAATTCTTTAAAATCTAAAATTCTAGTTTTAAAAGCATAATTAAACAAGAAATCTATTACAACTATTCTGTCAATGATTTTCATATATTTTATTTTCAAAAGATTTTTATTTTGATTTCATTTTTGTTTCATTTTTTAATATATAAATAACTCATCAGGAATTCAAGTTGAGTTTATTTATTAAGTTATTATGCAAATTATAGGGTAATTACTTAAAATCCAAAATATTTTAGGCAATTTATAGGGGAACTACTTTGAATTCAAGTTATTTCTATTGGTCTATATTCATATTTAATGCACAATACATAGCAAAGTATAAAGGAAACTGCTGTGGTAGAGTTTTATCGTTTATAAATTTAATTAATAGGATTACTGGAAGTGTAATTTTTCAAAAATTAAACTATCATGTGCATGAATGTCCATTTGGCATTATCCATGCAATTATAGGCAATGTACCTATAATCTCCACATATATTTGATAAATGATTATAACTATACACTAGCCTAGATAAATTACATTTTATGATGTAAGTAACATTCAAATATTTATGAACTCATTTTGTGAAATGAGTTGAGTATGAGCTTATTTTAAAAAAATATTTTTGTCTCCCATTTTATGAAATGTTTCAAATATCTTATTACATGATATTGTTTTTATACAAAGATGTGTTTGGTTTTATAAGATTTTATTTGCATGAATTCAATATGTAAAAATCTACCAAAGACTATATATATATACATCATCTACAAAATATTATATAAATATTACAATGCAGAGCTATAATTGAATAAAAAATCAAACAGTATACCTTCCAATCAAAGATATATGTATATATACATACACATGAATATATATATACATGCAGTTATATTGTTATCTATTACCCATTCACATCTCTTGTCCATCCAGATCTGAATGTGGTAACTATACACTGCTTGTTTTTATCCTTTTTCTCTAATTGTGTGGAATTTTCTGTAATTGTTGCAGTTTCATAAAAAAAATTAAAATTGACAATACATTATTAATGTACTCAATGCATTTAGAATTTTCTCTATTTCTTATCAGATTATTGTAATTCTCTGCATTTGGTTCTTATATATGGATTTTGTTACATGCTATTTATGTGTTTCAATTTTTTGTCTGTTTAAAAACCATCTTTAATTTAGCATTCTAGTAACATTGCTGATAGATGATAAAAGAGTTGATTCCTGCTATTAAACTTGTATACTTTAAGCATGCTATATTGGTTTATTAATTCCAGTGCTTTTGTTTGTTTTGTTGTTGGGTCACACCCAGCCATTCCGAAAGGTTATTTCTGGCTCTGAGTTTAGGATTATGCTTTGTGGTGCATGGGGAACCATATGGAATGTCAGGATTAAGCCCCAGCCTTCCACATGCATGGCAAGCTTCCTAGTTGCTGTACTATCTCTCCAGCCCCAGCATCCTAGAAGCTTTTTGCTGTTGTTAAGCTTTTTGTGTTACTCTTCATAGGCCATCTTGCTATAAATGAATGAAGACTGATTCTTCTTTACATGTATACATCAATTTCCTAACTCATCTTAATTTGCTAGTAGAATTTCAGAACAATGTGGAACAGCAATACGAAGATCTTTCCTTATTTATTTGTGATTTTAGGAGGAACATTCAAGTTCTCTCTTTATGTTTAATGCTTTTTATTAAGTGGAAATAGTTCTCTTTATTCATAGCTATACAGATGATTATTTGAGTGTGAATAAAACTTCACATACTTCAGCAAATCCCACTAGGTTATTATGCATAATGTTGAATTGAATGTGCTAACATACTTCTAACATACTTTTATATAACCATGCATTCATGTTCATGAGAAATATGTGCTATTGTTTTCTTTATCTTTATGTTGTCTTTATTTTGGCATAAGGATAATTGTGGGCATATATTTTCAAGCATTTCTTGCTTCAATTATGTAGAAGAGTTTATGGAGAATTGAAGCTAATTCTTTATAAATTTGCATTAGAAAAAAATTATTTGGGCCAGCTGTTTTCTTTCCAAGAAGGTCATAAGTTATTAACTATTTTAAATAAATATAAGTCCACTAAGCTTATTTCTTTTTCAGTGTGTGATGTGGTATCTTTTGTATGGAATTAATTGGTCCTTGGTCTCATTTATATTACCAAATCTATAAGCATACACATTTGTTCAATTCCTCTTAATTATTCTTAAATTCCATGAACTGAGATATGATCCTCCAGGCCAAAGTCCGATAAATGCATGTTTAAACAAGAGCATAGGCAATCATCAAACTATCCATGACAATGCTCAAGAGTTATTCACATGGGGAGTCAGACAGAATTTTTTTTAAATCAGTGAAACAGATTTCTAGATGAAGTTGTGGTCAAGGATTCGGGTCCTAATTAGAGCCCCTACTTTATTTTATTTTGTTTTGTTTTATTATTTTATTTTTCTATTTTTTCATTTTGGGTCACTCCCAGTGATGCTCAGGGGTTATTCCTGGCTCTGCACTCAGGAATTACCCGTGGTGCCACTTGGGGGACCCTATGGGATGCGGGAATTGATCCCGATTAGCTGCATGTAAGGCAAATGCCCTACCCACTAGTCTGTCACTCCAGTCCCAGGGCCCCTATTTATTGCTTCCTCGACTCCAACCCTGTTCACCACATATCAACCTCATTTCATCTCAGAGGGCTCCTGCTGAAGGGTTGTTTTTTTTTTAATTTTTTTAAATGAGAGATTGCAGAAAAATTCAAAAGTCCTCTTCATTGGATGACTTGCTAGGATATTTTATTTAACCCCGCTTGAACTTACTTTGTCTATATTCTTACCATAAAGATGGAAATGATGATTTCCAAACTGTCTTTGAACTGAAATAAGTAATGATATTTTATCATGAATCTGATATAATTTAACAATATATACTTATTTCTATACTCAAATAGAAGAAGGCTATTCTTCAATTCACAAGATTTGTATTTGTGTGACTTAAAAGAAAGCCATATTTATTTAATCTATATAGAAATGGATCCGTATATGGCTGGAGATATAGCACAGCAGGAAGGTGCTTGCCTTGCACGGGGAAGACCCGGCTTTATTCCCCAGTTCTCTATAGGGTCCCTGAGTCCCATCAGGAGTGGTCCCTGAGCACAGAGTTAGGAGTAGCCCCTAAAAACTGCAAAGTTTTGTCCAAATACCAAACAAAAAAAAAGAAGAAATGCATCCACATATTTAAAAACTATATACATCTGATCATCTTAAAAACACCATTTTAAAAGTCTCTGTTGCTGATTTTTCTTGCTAACTATATTCACATTATTTTCACTTTGTCTTTTCTTGAATTCTAAGATTAGACATATTTTTAAGTATTTAAATATAACATGAAATATATATTTTCTGAATGTCCTCAGCTTGGTTATTTATGATTAAGGCAGATTTTGCTTATTTTCCTAATATATGCTTGCTTTTCCTTTGTTAAAATGTTAGATTTAACTTCCTTTGTTGAATTTGGACATGATATGTAATTTTTTCTATTATGAATACAAACCTAAATTTCTTTGAAGAACAATTTTAAGTGAATAGATCTTCTCTTCTTTATTTCTATTATAATTCATTTGTTTTTATTTTTTCAGTTTTATTTCTTTTATAGTGAACACTTGAGTTGTTTTTATAAACTTGCACAAAATGTTTTATATTATTATCATTATGCCATGTTGATTGTAATCATAAAGTATTCCCCATTAAATAACTATTTATGAGTTTTAGGACTTACTTTATGATCTTTTGAGTGTTCATTTTTAGTAGCACTCTAGGGAAAGTTATGAGGAAGAATATTTTCAACTGCTGCATAACTTCTTTCCCTTCTCCCTCTCTCATCATCCATAGTCTTCATCTTTCTTTTCCCTTTCCCTCTTTCATCTCCTCTCAGCTATACTCATTGAGGTTTCATATTTTCAAGTTTCTAAATATATGAACCATATCTTCTATTTGTCAATATGCCATAGTGATCTAATTCTATTATGTCTAGATTTTTCTTGATGCCTGTAAACTGTCATTTGGAGTGAATTGAAATTTAGAAATGTAGTGTTCTGGCAAAGACTAATGGCAAATACTTCTTCTGGAACCCGAGCGATAGCCCAGCGGGTAGGGCATTTGCCTTGCATGTGGCTGGCCTGTGCCGGCCCAGGTTCTATCCCCAGCGTCCCATATGGTCCCCGAGCACCGCCAGGACATGGGGCAGAGCTGTTACTTGCTCTCCCTGTGCCCAACTGCTCGTGAGGCGCCCAGGAGGCATGGAGGGTTGTAGCCTTGGCCTGCCATCCCAGCTGAGCCTCACAACAAGCCACACCACCCTCCCCCACTCCATGGGGCCCGCCATTTTCCACATCCGGACTTCCCTCTCTTCACAACTCCACCCAGCAGACCAGACTGTCACAGCCTGGCTCGCGAGGTGGCTAAGCGGCTGCACAGTTTATCAATAAATGCTTTATTTAGAGGTGACTACAACAGTATGCCCCCCCCACGGCAAGCCTGGAAAACTGCTCATGTAGTATTTGATATGCCAAATACCAGTAACATTTATATTAGGTCATTCCCGTGACCTAATATAATTGTTTGAAGCGCTTTATGTTCCTGGAGCGGGCGGATGCCTTTGGGTTCTACTAGCATGAGACGGGACATATGGAGATATTACTGGTGCCCTCTCTAGCAAGAAGATGATTAACGGGAAGATAGTGATAGTGAAATCATTTTTTTTAGACTAGGCAATCAACTAATTATTTGCAATCAAGCTCTTATTTGCAGCTTGTCAAATTCTATGATGCACTTAAATCCATCCTGGCCATGTTAGAGACTTCTGGTTCTTCTCACTGAAATACTATTTAATTTGAAATAAAGTTTCCTTTTATATACACGCAGAATTACAACCTGATTGATTGGTCCACACTGACCAATGTTCAGGGCTACCTCCGAGCCCTCACTCAGGGACTTTTCCTAATGGGCTTGACTAAGCATCTGAGATGTAGAGATTGGAGTAGAATCAGCTGTGCCTGGCATACTGCAGTATATCAGTCAAGCCCGGTAGTTCTCCAACTTCATGGTATTGTCAAACTAAAACCCCATTCTCTTTTTTCCCCTGTTTTAGTAAAACTGAAACTTGAATTCAATGTCCAATTTTGATTTTTACTAATAAGATATAATTTATTAATGTAGTGAAAATTTGTGCACTTAATAGGTTCCTTAATAGGTCAAATTTTCATCAGACTTTATAGGGGAGCTGAAACACCATAGTTTTTCAATTCAAATGCATTGTCATTTCAAGGCCTGCCTCAAGATCAAATTCCCCACACACAAACCCTTACATTTCTCAGAATGCAAGGACTGAGTAATATTTGGTAATAAAGAAATAATAATGTATTCTATTTGCAGCACTTGTTCACGTAAATTTATTCATTACATCTAAATTTTTTTTTTCCAAAACAAAATAGCATGCCAGGTTGGCTTATATTATTAGGAATTAGTAACTTATAATTATAACAGAAACAAGGACTGGAAAATTGTACAAAGTTGAGGGTAATGAACCCAACCTGGGTTTGATTCCTTGGAATATACGCCTTGGCATGACTTAGGCTGTCCCCTGCACTATGGGGCCTGCACCGGAAATCCTCGGGTCCTTCCATTGAACCTTAACGCTTAGCTGGCAGAGTGTCACTAGAAATAGCCTCTGGAACTCTTGAGCACCAAATCGCCACAACTTTTGACACACTTATACCTGAAATCCTCCCTCACATCTCTGACACCAGGCTGTTAGGAGAGAGCAGAGCTCTACAATTCCATTTCTCAGTACTTACTCTCAGTTTGTTTTGTGAAAATTATCCAACTTTACTTCTGCATATAAAAAGAGGTTATAAAAAATAAGCACCATTCAAATCTTAATAAAATGTTATTATTTTAAAGTGCTTATACACAAGCATGGGGTAAAAGCATCAAAATATAAACTAATATATTTGAAGAGGTAAACCTAGGACATCATATTAATGTGTGTGTCATTCCTATTAAAAACTGTGCTACTAGGGTAATAACTATTAGAATTGTGTTCTCTGATATGAATGAATCTATAGAATAAAGTTGATTGATTTGATTAAAGAAGTCAGTCTTCTAGGATGCAGAGAAAACTCAGACTGTGGAACACGTGTTATCCTGAGCAGACCCTGTGCACTGCATGGTCCTATATCCAATCCTAAAACAAGTTGATGTGTGTTTTAGTTATCTGAACTTAGAAATCTCATAGTTGCAGAAATATGTAAATATAGGGCATTGAGCTAAGGAATATAAAAATAAACAACATCTAGGGTGTTTGATGCTGTAGTTTCATTGTACAATCCCAAACAAGTCCACGATGAATAGAAATGAGAAAGAACATTCCTTCTCTTAGATAACAATATTTACTTAGCATTATGCATTTTCATGAATTATATTAGTCTCCCAGTAATTAGAATAAATGTTAATTTTTGTTTGTTTTTTGTTTGGGGGGTCACACTCAGTCAAGCTCAGAGCATACTTCTGCTTCTGTGTTTAGGAGTCACTCCTTGTGGTACTCTGGGACCACATATGGGCTGAGAATTGAACATGCATTGCTTGTATGCAAGGCAAGAACCTTAACTTCTGTACTACAACTCTGCTCTGCTTCCTAAATGTTTAAGTGTTAGTTCACTTTGCTTGATCTGTTTTTGTCTTAAGGGGTCACAGTGCAGTAATTAAAACACTCTCAATGATTCTGAGAACCAAGCTCTGCTGGGGTTAAATTAAATTTCCTGTATTCAACAAATGTACTTCCGCTACTTGAACTATTTTCCAGGTCTAAATTTTATTGTACTTTTTCATCACTTGTATTTAAATTTTATATGCAAACCTCACAGTGTATATTAATTCATAAAAATAATTGAGATTAATATAACTATCATTCACAAGTGTTGTTGAAGGAATTTAGTCTTTTTAATTTATAATCAAATGGAACAAAATCACCATTAGAGAAGCAAATTCATAAGATATACTCTGTCCATAATTCTGAACCTCAGTTAGAAATTTCAGAGACAACAAATCTATGTGTTTTTTCTGTCATGAAAATATTTCAACATATATTATGTGTTTGCTAGTTACTTTTGGTGGTGTTGGGAGTATTAGTCTACATTCGAATTTCTCAGAAACGATTCCTTTCACCGCGCTCAGGAGTGATCCCTAATGGCGTGCAGGGTTTCCTAACAGGGGAGGAGTATATACAACACAAAAGCCTTAATGCCTCTAACATCTCTCTAGCCCAAAAAATTATGTTTTCAATTGATGTAGTTTAAATGACTGCCAAAATATTTTCTCAATAACCAAATCTAAAACATGTGCTAAACTGACTTTGAATTTTTATTTCTTTGTGATAGGTTATAACCCGAAGCTTAAATTAAAGTATTGTCAACAGATACATTATTTTTATACCCATTTATTATTATTGGTAAGAAAATGCTAATTGAGTTTTCCTAACATGATTGTCTTAATCTGATATACTGAGAAGCTATTTAGCTCTTTTATTTCACTTTTTATTAGATCGCTTAAAATTACTTCTATTTGTTGCATTTCTGCTTGTGATATGTATTAGATGCAAATAGTCTAATAAAGTAATGCATTTTAAAAGATAAAGAATTTTACTTTTTAATAGACGGTCACATAAGTAAATGCAATAATAAAAGTTGCTATAATGGAAAGTTCATTAAAAAATACCTTAATTTTTGTTTCATTAGCAATGAATGAAAAGAAAGGTGTTAGAAATCAATCTGGGAAAATTATTACACTTTAGAACCAAACCTTTCTAGAAATATTTATTACCATAATAAGCACATTGTTTTCAGAGCAATAAATTATGCAGATTAGAAAATACTCTTTTGAGACTTTAAGAATTTCTAGAAAAGCATTTAGCTCTCAAGATAGACATCTAATAAGACAAAGATTTACTAAGTATTCTATTCTTATAAAACACTTATATTGCATACAAAAATAACTGATTGTATTATTAGTTCTCTTACATTATGCTTAATCAAGCTAAGTTCATTAGATTTAATTTTTTTTAATAAACATTGTATGTTTACCGCAGTGCATCTATCCTTCATAAATAATTATGTTATAGCTATCTAACTGGCTAGCCAATTAAATTAACTAACATTGAAAGCTACTCTATTATTGCAAATAAGAAAATAAAGAATTCAGACCTATATTTGATTGCTCTTTAAAGCATCATTATTTTCAAACTAGAACTATAAAATATAAAAATTAAGTGAGGGATATAAATAAATTCCATATAAATGCTGTAAAAGGATTATATAGCCAATATTTATAAATCAGAGAAGATAAATTGTAAATTTCTATAGCCGTAAAGTCTAAATTCTTTTAATAGGACAGACTTATATGTAAGTAAATATGTATGGTTAATGTCCAAATATGTGTAGGAACTGTCTCAAGAATGCAACTGAAACGTCAATATTCAAAGTTCTTTTCAAGTTTCTTACTGAATTTTAGAGTTTTCTCATATATGTGAAACACATCTATGTCTTGCTTCTTTCCAAATATATCTGGTGGGTCAGAGTGATAGTACAGCAGGTAGGGCACTCGCGCCTTTCATATAACCTACCCAGGTTTGATTCCCAGGAACACGTATGGTCTCTCGAGTCTGACAGACATACTCCTGAACACAGATAAAGGATTAAGCCCTGAGTACAATTGGGTGTGTGTAAAAACCAGAAATAAATATATAAAACATATGCTGAGATGGGGGGTGAGAGAAGATTCACTTCACAGCCTTAATGAATGGCTCTTGGATCTAGTGGTGTCCCTCAGGCACATTATCACTGGCACCAGAGAAAGAGAGCAGGATTAAGTCATTTACCTTTATGTGGTCAGTCCTGATTGGAGCCCTGACGAAACCTCCTCTGAACACTACCAGGAGTAAACTTCTCTCCTACATGGCACACGAGGGTGTTATTGTTCCTCCCCACTGGGTGGTGCCTGAATATGTCACACAGAGGTGACAGGATGTGACATCTGAGGTGGATATCATCAACCCAATGCACAAGAGATAGTGTAACTTCAAACTCATAAAACCTTCACTTTCATAATGATTTTATGATTTTGTTTGACTTATCATTTACAAACTTTTAAGGACTATTATTTTTTGTAATATTTCAACAATGGTAAAAGTCAGGGGGTTCTTGGCCTGCCTGGAGCTGGCACAGGTTTTGCAATGCTGAACCCAGCAGATATTCACAGAATACTTTACCTGATTTCTGTGAACCTATTATATTTGTAGCAGACTTATGCTGCAATTTAAACATACATAACAAAATTAAACAATAAATATATACCCACTCGAAGAATTGTGTCTCTATCTATGGCATCCATTATTTTGACTATGATATGTCTTGGAGTCTTTTTATCGGGGTCTCTTCTTGCTGGTATCCTTAAGGCTTCTTGGATCTAGGTCTGTGCATCCTTTAACTCTGAGAACGTTTCAGTAAGGATGTCTTTAACTGTTCCTATTTCCTTGGGGGGTTGCCTTCCTGTCCCTCTGGTACTCCTATGATTCTTGTGTAATTCCTCTTGAATTCATCCCAATGTTCTTTTTTTCTGCTGTTGTTCCATTTTTTGGTCTTTTTCCATCTTGTGTATTTGCCCGAGTGCTTTCTGCAGCTCATTCTCAGTCTCACTAATTCTGTCTTCCGCTGTTGTCATCCTGCTGTTGAGAGCCCCAATTGCATTTCTCATTTCATCTACTGCGTTTTTGTTGATGATATTTGTTTATATTGTTCTCAGTTCTGCTCTCATTACCTCTTGTAATTTATTGACTGCCCTTTCCACTGATTCATTTATGTCCTGTATTTTATTTTACATCTGTTCCATTTTTTCATTGAGCTCATTAAACATCCTCACCATTTCTTCTCTGAATTCTTTGTCAGAGAGATTATGTATGTCTATATTCTTTTTAGAGTCTTAAGGGTTGTTTTCTTCATCTGCTCTTGGATCTGGGGATCTGTATTGTTTCTCCATGGTGCTGTTTCAGGGGTGGATTCTTCCTGGGCACTGTTTCTTCCTCACGCTCAGGTAGAACTCTAGAGATGCTCAGCAGAAGGTGTTCTCCTCTATCCTCTTCAAGGATATTACATTCCTCTTGGTTTTGAATTTCTTGCTATTTGTATTAATATGTGGCCGTGCTGCCCACCTGGCCAGCCGCATCTCTGGGTAGGGTACCAGAGTAGGAAGTGTCCTGGTCAGAAGGTTCAAAGTGTCCTATCTATTTCCTCTGAATCTTGGAATTCTGAGTATTGTAGTTTCAGTTTCTTTCCTTAACATGTGGCTACAATTGCTCTAGGGCCTGCTTGCTGGAGGCCTGTGTTCTGATGCTTTCACCACATGCCCACCTGGCCTGCCACACCTCCAGGGAGCCAAATATAAAGCAATAAATATATACAAAGGTTACTCAGAATTGATAATCAAGTGAAATTTTGGCACAGACGTTGATTTAAATGTTTAGAAATAATGATATAAAACAAAACATTTTAAAAATCAATTCTACTATGTGAAAATACCAGAATATAACTAATATTCACTGTTTTTAATTCCACTGATAGTGTTTGCTTAACAAAGAATATTTTGTTGCTATAAATCTAAAATATATTCATGCAAAGAATAGTACAAGATATTTATGATTATTATAGGACTATGTAATTCTTGATTTATTATTTTTTTAAATTTGAGTGTTTTCTTCTGTAATGTAATAACTACGAACATGGCAGTGTTTTCAGTTTAATTTTTATTATTTTCATCTTTAAATAATTTTTTGTGAGGCTCAGCTGGGGTGGCAGGCCAGGGCTAGAACCCGCCATGCCTCCCGGGTGCCTCCACGAGCAGCTGGGCACAGGGAGAGCAAGTAGCAGCTCTGCCCCATGTCTGAGAGTCTCTGGTTCAGCATACCTGGGCCGGATTGAAAAAAAAACTGCTGCAGGGTGGCTGTTGATAATCCGGGCTGAGCCTCATAACAAGCCAGACCACCCTCCCTACTCCATGGGGCCCTCCATTTTCCACATCTGGACTTCCCTCTCATCACAACTCCATCCAGCAGACCAGACTATCACAGCCCAGATCATCGACAGTCACCCTGCAGCAGTTTTTTTTTCAATCCGGCCCAGGTATGCTGAACCAGAGACTCTCAGACATGGGGCAGAGCTGCTACTTGCTCTCCCTGTGCCCAGCTGCTCGTGAGGCGCCCGGGAGGCATGGTGGGTTCTAGCCCTGGCCTGCCATCCCAGCTGAGCCTCACAACAAGCCAGACCACCCTCCCCCACTCCATGGGGCCCGCCATTTTCCACATCCGGACTTCCCTCTCTTCACAACTCCACCCAGCAGACCAGACTATCACAGCCTGGCTCGCTAGGTGGCTAGCGGCTGCGCAGTTTATCAATAAATGCTTTATTTAGAGGTGACTACAACAGTATGCCCCCGCACGGCAAGCCTGGAAAACTGCTCATGTAGTATTTGATATGCCAAATACCAGTAACATTTATATTAGGTCATTCCCGTGACCTAATATAATTGTTTGAAGCTCTTTATGTTCCTGGAGTGGGCGGATGCCTTTGGGTTCTACTAGCATGAGACGGGACATATGGAGATATTACTGGTGCCCGCTCTAGCAAGGAGATGATTAACGGGAAGATAGTGATAGTGAAATCATTTTTTTAGACTAGGCAATCAACTAATTATTTGCAATCAAGCTCTTATTTGCAGCTTGTCAAATTCTATGATGCACTTAAATCCATCCTGGCCATGCCAGTCAGCATTAGGTTATTGAATATAGAGTTTGAATAGCTTGCACAATAAAAACCATGTTTTCATATTTCAGAATACACATTCAATAAACATAATGATTTCAAGAATCACACTGTGTTATTTATTGATATTATAATGATCTTAATAAACAAAACTTCTATCTGTGTTAATATTTAATGGGCTGGCTGACAAAAACATGAAGATATCAAAATACAAAATCAGGCAATTAATACAAAGCTGGATGCCTTAGAGTTGCATGTTACCAACAGCAACCACTAGTTTAGGTGGATGCTGTGTTCAGAAGAAAAGTAAGACTTGATGCTAAAAGCTGGCTTTGTGAGAGACCTCTGTCTAAATAGAAATTTTCAGGTGATATGGATAACAATTCTCTGAATATGCTACAAATTTGAGCACCAGAATAGCCCATATTTGTAGTGGCCCTCTGAACACATACTGGTCTGGAACTCTTGCTCAGTACAAGTTGACTCTTGCTTTCTGGAATCACTTAAATTAGAAATGTGGGCTTGAATTATGGGCTGGAGCAATAGTACAGTGGGTAGGACATTATTTGCCTTGCACACAGAAGACCTGGATTTTATCCCCGGCATCCCATATGATCCCCCATGCACTGCCAGGAGTAATTCCTGAGTGCAGAGCCAGGAGCAACCCTTGAGCATCGCTGGGTGTGACCCTTAAAGAAAAAAAAAAGGCTCGAAGTATTCATTTGGTTCGGATACACCTGGTTCCCAGAATACCACTAATGAAATTCTCCAAAAATGAAGAATGCATGAATTATGGGCATTCAATATCTCCTTATCCTTAAACTAGCCTTGCATTACTCATTTATAAAATCAAAATAATGGTATTATTAGTTTCTTGATAGAATTAAATGAACTAACATAAGCAACTATTCATAGTGAGATTGTGCAAAAGGGGTGAAAAAACATGAAAAGTCTTAAGCAACATGACCCAGTGACGATTTCAGGGAAAATAAAAAACCCTGATTTTGTTATTTTAAAGGAAACTACTACTTTTTTCCAGTATAACTCTATGCTCCCCTCATTTACATAAACCCATGTGATTGATTCAGGAGAAAACAAAGACAGACCCAGAATACAGAACTGATTCTGATGTAGTGCTTGAACCTCAGGCAATGACGTTCATTTTATATCATAAACACTTGGAACAAGCATTTTTTCCAATGTGGAGAAATAAGGTCAACAGATATTCAAGGACTTTAATGCTTTTTCCCTAAAGAAAAATAATTCTGTCATGGTAAAATAAGCAGTTTGTTTCTACTCTGCAACAGAAATATATATCTATATCTTGAAATATATTGCCTATGTAATTCACAATATATGTCTCTAGTAAATCAGCTCTAATTCTAAATTTATTTGAAATAAACTTCAACTTGTCAATGCTAAAATGTTCTTGTAAGCATCAAATAAAAAATAACTGTAAAATTTATATCATATCATTTTCCACAACGTGGAGAAAAACTTATCATGTTAAGTACTTTAAATCAGAGAGACAGAAATGGTTTCAGCAAAAATGTATTTGGTAATCACAATATTCATAACAATTAAGGCTTTCAATAAAATTTGTTTATAATAATCCCTAATAAATTTTCTTCCCTTCAATATTTAAGCAATTATTTTAAAATAAACTTAGCAGTCTATAGACAGGATATATTGAGCGTTTTCAGGCAATGGCTAAATATGGCATTACTTCTCACTACAAAAAGTATATTATCAGACATTAGAAACCAGTGATAAAGTAAATTCAGTAATAACCTATTTCGATCCAAGGAAAATACATTGGATGGAATGTTGTTTCATCAATCACGAACAGTACTATTAGATAATTAATAGTATAGCATATATAAATATTGCTTATGGCACAAATAGGAAAGAGTTTAAAAAATATCTCAATGAACTGAGTGCATGCAGGAGACTGGGTTTGATATTGGCACTATAGGATCCTCAGAAAACCACCAAGAAATGGCCTCCAAGCACTGAGCTTGAAATTTTCCCTGAGCACCATCAAACACGGCCCAAATAAACACACACACACACACACACACACACTCACACACACACACATACACACACAGTCCATGTAGTGGGTAGTGGGAGAGAAGAGTGTTGAAAGCACATTTCCTATTTCAAGATAATTTTATAAAATTTTCAATATAAAATCTTAATCAATAATCTATAATGCTTAGTAGTAATATCTGAGTATATCAGAGTCACCTTCGAAATGGCATATTTTTATTCAGAGCAGGAAGGTGTTTGGACCACATATGCTGTACTCAGTTTGCAATCAGCTCTCTCTCAAGGATCACTCAAGACAAGATGACTGATATATTTTAGTGCCTCTTAATTCTCTGACTTAGACATGTACTTAACTTGTAAGTTAATTATCTGTGGGAAAAAGATAATCATAGAATTTAAGGAGTCAATAAATATTAAGTCTAAATTCATTAGCATATGTAAATCGATTAGAACAATGCTTAACATTTTGAAAGAAGTCAATAAACGTCATTTAACTTGTGCTTGCAAATAAGAAGACGCTATTAGCTAATCACCTTATTTGATATCTAAACTAGAATAATGTAAAACGAAGACTGATTTTGGAAACTTGCTCTCTAAGATCATTGTAAGCAAGATAAAGAGATAAGCATCAACTTCTAGGTATGAGATATATTTACATGCATTTAAGACAATGTTTATGCTTTATGAGAGGTCAGATGGTTCAAAGAGATCAAGAAAAATATCCACCAATACAATTGCATTTTATTTTTTAATTTATTATTTTTTTTGCTTTTTTGGGTTACACCGGTGAAGCTCAGGGCTTACTCCTGGCTCTGCACCCAGGAATTACTCCTGACTGTGCTTGGGGACCATATAAAATGACAGGGATCAAACCTGGTTCAGCCGTGTGAAGGCAAATGCCTGCCTGCTGTGGTGTCTCTGTTGTCCCCCTATGAATACATTCTCATTGCCATACATTAGTTTGAAATAAAAGCCTCTTACTGCAAAAATTGATAATACATGCAAAAACAATGTAAATTAGAACCCTAACTCTACCTAGGTACAAAAGCATAATATATTAAACATTAAATATATTTCAGTCTTCAAACAATTGCAGAATAACCTAATTATAATCTAAAAGTTTTCAAGTTCTTTAAACGCATCTAATAAGACTATGTCATTACTTAGATAAAAGATTGGTGAATTCATATTGATAATCCCTGTGAATATCTTATAGGATTACACTGGAATTTCTGTAATTTGGTTGACATTTTTCAGAATATCGTTATTTTAGACCAACTAATATATATATATATAAATATATATATAATATATTGAGTTGATAAATAAATTATATGACTCACTTTTATGCTTACTCTCATTTTTACTTTAAAATTGACTTTTGAAGGCCAGATATTTTTATTTTTTTAATTTTTCACCTTTATTTAAACACTGTGAATCACAAAGTACAAAGTTTTTCATAGTTCAATTGTTACAAGCTTTTAGCATTTAACACCAATTCCATCACCAATGTACCCCCAACACACACACACACCAAAGACTTTACTTTCCTACCTTCCCCCACCTTTTTCATGCTTGCTTTCTTAGCCGGTACTACCTGTATTGATTATTGCAACATATAAATAGTAAAGTCATAAGCTTTTCCTGGCTTGCTACATACAAATTTGGATCATCATTATTTCAGGTTTTAGAAACTGTTTGGATCTATCCTGAATAATCTAATTTATGTTGCTTGGTAGACCCTAGTTTGCTAAATATGTCAAAAAATACATTGAAATTACTGCTATGTACCTACACACTTTTTTTTGTTTTGAGAATCAGCTGTTGGTATCATGTCTGCAGTTTATTATCCCTTTGGAGATTTGGGGATTAGTCCCTTTGAAGATTTCTAGGTGGTGTCTGGTCCATGGCTGGAATGAAGTTGCAATGGTGCCTGGAGTGGTTCCGTGTACGACCAACAGACCTCATGGGTGGGGCAAGGGAGAGGGGCCAAAACCCAGACTCCAAGAAGGCCCAGAGAAATCAGCCGCATTTGACCCGCATACCTGAGTTTGAAAAGCAGCTTTTCTCGTGGATGGGATCTTTCCAGCAGTGAAATCAGCCTGGGAAATATCTGAGATTGCGAGTGGTGGTCTCTGGCTGTTGAGACTTTGTTGAGATGGGCAGGGGGGCCGCGCCTCTGGTTGGCCCCATGTTCAGCCTTTAGCGCGTGGGCAGATATGATGTCTGCAGTTTATTGGTCCCTTTGGAGATTTCTAGTGCGTGTCTGGTTCATGGCTGGAGTGAGGTTGCAATGGCCTAAAGATGGATTTTACTGTGCTGTTCAGTTTCATAAGATATAGTAAACAGCCATATGTAAATGTAAAGAGTGCAATCTTTTGTTATTAAATATACTAATCTGTAACAAAATGATTATTAATATAGTCATACTAACCTCATCCTTTCTGTAGATACCATTTTTATATGATAGCATTTAAGATATATCCTCTTAACAACTTCCAGCCATATCCTCTCTGTAAAAGGGATAATGGTACTGTTGCATTAGAGCTCATAAATTACGCATTTCTCAACTGTAAGTGAAGGTTTATATTATTTGAGCTGTATCTCCATTCCTATCTATGAGTTAGGAGTTTTGGATTATCTAATACCTGATACTCTATAATGACTATCCATGTCTCTGACTCATTTTATATAATGTCCTCCAGTTATAAAGTTCAGTTCATTATAGCACAGAGTTAATATTTTAACTCTTATACTTCTTGTTTGTTTTGTGACCACAACTAGCAGTGCAATTTTTAATTTCAGAACTATATATGGGATAGAATTAATTTGATCCTCTTACTAATAAAAGGAGGATATATGGTAAAAAATAGAACTCATAGTCATGATAAAATAGTAGAAAGTGTGCAAAATTGATAAGAAAAGTTTTGAGTAGTAGAGAGTAGAATGATAAAGCCGCCCTCAAGTTCACCAAGAAACTCATATCCTTATATATAGTTTTGGATTTTTGCTTCTATTTAAAACAGACTTATCTAAAAATTGTATTAATCATAGGCACTCCTTACACATTATCTCATCACCAGTTTCATGCTCTTTGAAGCTTTTTTATTTGCTTCTGCTCTTTGTATCTTTTGAAAATAATCTTTAAAAACATTAATATCATTTATAAATATATCAGAATGCATTTCAGCAGTTTAATAATATTCATATTAGAACATATTACACATTCATGTATTTTAATATCACTTATCACTTAATATACAGACTAAAGCCTCAAGTAATGATGGAGTTTTTTAGACCCAAAATCCAATAAAAACATCTAATATGTTTATTTTATGTAATATGTACATGTTTTAAGTAATATGTAATTTATAAAATAATTTTATGTAATATGTATTGTATGTAATTATAGATAGTGAAAATAAATCCAATAAAAACAAGAAATATGGTTCAAAGTCTTTCTAATTTAATTTTTTAAATAATTTGCTCTACATTTACAACTTGTTATTTGCTGTTTTTAGAATTTCCTGAGGTGTACTTGTTGAAGAAAGTCTTTGGTTTACCAAGAAAAAATGTTTAATATATCCTGTTAAGATGATTATATTAAGGAGCCTCGAAGATAAAATGGCAAGTAATGCATTTGCTTGTAATGTGGTCAGGCTAGGTTGGATCTCCTGCATTGCGTTTAGTTTCCTGAGCACCACCAGCAGTAATCCCTAAGCACAGAGCCAGAGGACTGAGCACAGTCAACTGTGGTACATTGCCCCCGCAGAATTCTTTCCTTTATGACTGTTTTCATTTATGATTTCATTTCTAACATTTTATCAATGTTTTGATAAATCAAAACATTGTTATATTAGCATATTTAAATACACATAAGTGTAAATAGATTTCTATTTATGCTACTTCACATGTAATGTAATATTAAATTAAGATCATGAAACATTAATCATATGTAGATTTATGATTTGCAAATAATTTTAATATAACATTTTATTTAGAAAAATTTCAATCAATTTTCAAGTTTGAATTATTTTTCTCTATGATAGTACTCATTTTTATTGAATTATATAAAATGCATTTAATAGAAAGGAACTAAGATGTGAATATTTTGTATTCTTAAAACTTTAGCTAAGCATCCTAAATATTTTAAATAATCTGGCATTTGTATGCTTTTCATATATTTAATTATTCCTAGACTGTGTGATATAAATTATTCAAATCTGTTCTTCTTACCCCAGGCAATATTTTCTGGTGAAATATACAAAGGGTTGCTAAGACAAAGAAATAACACCTAAAATATCAACACAGCACGATTCACAACAAACTACAAGTTTTTATAATTTCAAAGTGGTAAAATCAGAAAGTTAAGATTATCTAAGAAATCTTTTTCTTGAAACGCTTTCTCCTGGGTTTAACAGAAGCAGAACAAGCAATCAAATATAATAAGAAAATATTCAGCCTATTTCAGACTTTTTTTTGCAAATATGGGACTCTATAGCTTAATATAGACATTTAGATTTTGTGCTAACATGATTTATTCTTTCAATGTAACAATAAAATAATTATTAAAAATTCATTTTTGTTTGAAAAACATTTGTGTTCTTATGTGAGTATGAAATAAACCTCACATAAATGGGCAAAATTAAAATCCAGAGGCTAAAAACATTGAAAATATGTGTATATTTATATAAGTATATATAATTGAATATTAGATACAAAATCATTAACATATATCGGCATAATATTTGTTTCAGAATATAGTTAGTATTTTCAGTAAAAGTATATTCTTAGAAATGAAATCTTTTCTTCACCTACTGCAGATTCAAATTACACTTATCTTTTATTTTTTATTATATTTGTATCATTACACATTTAGGTGAACGGACTTTGGTGGAAGTAAGGAATATAAAAAGAGCAAAGTGGGGGCCTGGAGCAATAGCCCACCAGGTAGGGGCATTTGCCTTGAGCACAGCTGGCCCATGCCGTCTCGGGTTCAATCCCCAGCATCCCATATGGTCCTTGGAGCACCGCCAGTAGTAATTCCTGAGTGCAGAGCCAGGGAGAAACCCCTGAGCATTTCGGGTGTGACCCAAAAAGAAAAATAAATAAAAATAAAAAGAACAAAGTGGTGAAAGAGAAGCCTGCCAAAATGAAATCTCATCCTTATCCAAATTCCTGTAATAACAATAATTAACATATCATCATGTAGGATGCCGTGCATCTACATATTTATATGTTTATTATATAATTTCAGAATTTATATTTAAACAAGCAGAACAAATAATTTTATTAAAGAACAATTTCTTAAAATTTGAAATATTTGCAGAAACCAAAGCAGTTTCTATCATTGCATATATTGCTTTTAATTGAAATTTATTTCTATTAAAATATATGTCCAATAATAACTATTACACTATTATAGATTTTCTTCCCAAGTTAAAATGAATAAAATAGGTTTTATATGGCCTCAGGAAGAAGTGTTTTCTTAACCAAATCCCATTCATTGAGACAAGAAAATTGTAGCACTCACCTAAAAGTACATAAGTATAGCAACAAGAGAAATTTTGTTTCTGTTGCTTTAGAACACAGCAACCAGTGAAACATAAATTACATTTTCTGGACTGGTCTAGGCTTTTACTTAGATGCTTTGTGTCTAATGTGTGTTTTAAATTTCCAGATTCAAAGTCTGAGTTCAGTAGAGATTTGATCTCTTCTTTTCTTCTACTGTCAATGATGTGGTTTTGGGTATCAGCGGATGCTGACCTCATTCAAAGGTTTTGGAGGAACAGGACGCTCACTCAGGTTCTGCAGCACATGGAGAACAAAAAGGAAGACCCTGAGCTCCTCCTCCACCACATGCTCCACTTCCCAGAACCACAAAAAATAATTCCTTGTCTCCCCACATATTCTGCATCTGCCACAAGATTAGAGTTGAACTTCTCACTCACTGTCCACAATTCTCCTTCCACCAGATTTCCCTGACTGTGTCTTCATAAGTATACCTTGTGTTAATTGTTGCAACAATCTTTATCCTGGGATATCTTGCCTAAGATAGATAGAAAAGATATTGTCTATTGAAATATGACACCTGATTTCATTAATTTCAACATTTAATTATATTCTTAATCTTGCTCCAGTCTACACCATTGCATGCAGATTTTATAAGCCCAAAGTCTTAATTTATATAGCCATATATTACAGCTAGATCAAGACCTATACTTAGATTTATATCTTGTATGGTTTGGAGTGAAAATTTCAGTTTCTTATATCTAGAATCTATCATTTACATTGACTGTATGATCAAACATTAATAAAGCATGTGATAATTAAGTGATAATAAAACTTGTGATAATTAAGTTTCAGCTTTTTGAAAATAACTGATTTTTTTCTTACATTTTAGTAAGTTAAGCATTTATTTGCCTATTATTTACTAAAATGTGTTGCTTCTGATGTCAAATCATTATTTTCAAGATGAGTTCTCTTTCTCTTATGTTGGGATCAGTAATTTTTCATATGGCTTAAAACTAGAATTTTATGAGTACTTCCACCATAATTTGGTTCTTAAGACAAATGTTCCAGTGAAGTAACAGATATACCATCATTAGCTTTTTTAAAAGCAAGTAGGTATAATTGAATTAGTTCTACATGATATCTAATTTCTCCCTTTTTGTGCCTTTTTAATGTGATTTAGGAATTTTAAGGTATCTGATGTCTATCAAAATTCCTCACTTACTTAAATTCTTAGAATTTCAAACAGTTAAACTGAATCAAATATATGCAAGCATAGTAAGCTCACATAAAGCCATGCTATCTCCATGAGCAATCATAAGAGTAAATTTACTATTTGATGAGAACTGTTGAAATTCTCATCTATCCATATTTTTCCTTAGGGCAGTAATTATGGCAGGCACTATTCTGGCCATAGTGTTCTACAATGTTATCAGTTATTTCTGCTCAACACTACTTGTGGTTTGGGTATGAAAATGCATATGGCGAGTTGTATTTATTTCTAATTAAAAATACTTATTTTACTGCTACTTAATTATCATGGTTACAATAGCGGGAACGTTTGTAGTTTTGATGTAGAAAGCTATGCACCACCCCCACCCATCAAAGTCCAGACGGCTGTCTGGCACTGTGTAACTTCTAGATATCCCCACCCCTACTCTAGTCCAGCCCCACCTACTCCAGGCAACAGAAATTCTGTATCAGTAAAAGTCTTGTCATCATTAAACACCATTGACTCATTCTCTCTTGCCTCTCTATGTAGCAAAGATAAGGTAGATCAGCCTCATGATTCTAATGTTATTTTTATAGGTGTGGGGGCCCTTGTATGTGTGGAGGGACGTTGGACTATAATTTCTGTGCTCAGGGCTTCCTCCTGCCCGGTGCTCAGGGATAACTGCTAGTATTCCCAGGGTGTCAGATATGGAGCTCTGGAGTCAAACCTGGATCAGTTGCATATAAGGTAAACAGCTTACTCACAACCACCTATCTAACCTAGATTTGATCTTTTCTTATATGTGTGTGGATTCTGTTTTATATGTAAATCACAACTTTTTTTTTCTATTCATTTGTCATTGAGCATTTGGATTGTTACCATCACTTGTATCACTTTTCTTCCCATTGTTCATAGATTTTCTGGAGCAGGCACCAGTAAGGTCTCCATTCGTTGAGAATAAGGTTCATTATTGTTACTGTTTTTGGCATATTGAATATACCAAGGGTAGCTTGCCAGGATCTGCCATGGCTCTAGGTTCATCCCAGAAGTCCCAGTCTTTTTTTCTATGTCAGACCATCAACCACCCATGGCCCATGGGGCACAGTCCTGAGTATAGACAAGTCTGTCTCCTGTCTGCCACCTGCCAATGCAGCTGAGCACTGTAGACACACCTGCAACACCTCAAGGGGCAAGCGATTGTTACCATTTTATGACTATATGTGGAGAACTATGTTGTGTATGCTGGTCTATACCCTATCCCTTCTATCCTCTCTAGTTCATTAATAAGAACTTGGCAACGGAGTCTCCCAAAAGACTCTTCTTCTAATGTACTTGTTTCAAATTATTTATATTAATAGCAGATTGCATTTCCCCACAACAGTATCCCCAGTTTCCCACTTTGACATTGGGAATTTAGTAATCTTCAAACACAAATGTTATCTAATTTGCCTCTGATTAGATTTCTGTTGGCTTGTGACCCATTCATTAAATCCAAGTATTATTACAGAAATGTAAAATGGAATTCACTATCGGAACCCAAAGTGAACCAAACTTCTAATATATGAGAATTCTGTGAATAATCTTTGAACATTTCCATCTTTCTCATGATTCTAGATATACTTCCACAAAAGTAATCCAAGTATATTATAACCATAAAGCTGTCAGTGTTATGAACAATTAAGTATTGTTGAGAGCTAGAACTAATGACCAGATATCAAGATATCTGGGAATAAGGTGCCTAGAATAAAAGCATCTATGTAAGTTTTGTAAATAAAATAAATTGAAAAGCTCAATTATCAATCTTAAACACAAAATATTATAAATGAATAAAATTTAAATTATTCAGTGTTATAGACATATTATGATTCCAACAATTTGAAGTTCCTATAGCATGAACATTAAAACAATGTTTTCATTTATCTAAAGATGAACTTGATGATAATGGACACTTCTTTAAGGTAAAAGATACCTGGAATAAGAGCAGTATTTTATAAGAATTTAGTTCAGAAATATTAAATTTGGAAATCTTAATAAAATTATGGGTATTGTCATTACTTATTACAATAATAAATCCCAATTATAAATATGCTATCTATGAATAACTCAGTGTTCATTTTTATCTAATATATATAGGAAGAGAGAGAGAGAGAGAGAGAGAAGACCTAAAATGGCACCCTTTGAGAAAATATTCATAACATTAATTTAGATTATGGTACAAGATAAAGTACACTTAAAAGTAAGAAATTTTAGTCTTACTGGATTATATTTAATTCTAGGTTAATGGGATAGATTTGTTCATTCGAATTATCATTGGAGAGGCTTAATATGACTCTTCGATTAAGAATCTTGGATGAGTTTCATGTCCACTCAAAACTAAAAGTTACAGAATTTATGAGTCAAGCATTTAATTAAAATTTTGATAGAATATTTGACGATTATTGCTTAGTGTGTCTTAATAAATTAGTGCCCTTTTTCCTACAAAAACTTCACTTAAAATTTACACCAACATGATTCTTTTTCAAACTGTTTGCAGCACTTATTTTTCCCAGTGGAAAACATTGAAATAAGATGTATATCATTATACTTATAAGTGTAAATTTCCTGAAATTTCAAACTTTATTTACAGCTATAAATAACAATGAAATACAAAGTCTTAGTCTCTTTTATTTCTTAAAATTGAAACTCGGTCTTTTTACTTATGGAAAACCATATATTAACTTTTAAAAATATATCTCTCCTTGCTTATGTATCTCATCATATTTCTCTAAGTAAATTGTTGTATCACTGTATCACTGTCTTCCTGTAGATCATCAATTTGTTGAGTGGGCACCAATAACATCTCAATAAGTCCTGTCACGTGCGATATAGCCCAAGGGCATCTGCCCGCTCCAGGAACATAAAGAGCCTCAAACCATTCCATCAAGTCACGGGAATGAGGTCCATAATTGTTACTGATATTTAGCATGTCAAATTCCACTAGGTATATATAAATGTATTTTCAATAGACCATTTGCCTAATTAAAATATTGAAGCTAACATTTTCTGCTAAATTTAACACAAAAATTTAATGTTCTACATGCCTAATAATTTTAAAGTTTTGTTTATAATAAATCTGATTGCTTAAATAAACACTGCATAGCTATCTTCATACCATAAAGAATGCATAAGATGTAAAAGGAAAAACAATAGGGTTGTAAATTATTTTTGATGGCATATTTCAGTGAATTACACACATTAGAATCATTTATCTGTTTCTCTTAAATGTAGATGCATTTCCTTAAACCAAACTAATGAAATCAATTTTGTGGTGTTATTTATTATATTTTTCTGAAGCTTAATATCATTGATAATCACTTCACGGAAATAAATGAAATAAATGAAGATATATAATTCCTTTTGATTTTGAAGTTTGAAATGCAGTAAAAAGTGGAACATGCACAGTATGTTTTCTCTGAGGAGACATAGACTTTCTCTTTTTTGTGGGTGTTCAGGCCTTACTCCTTGCTTTATGCTCAGGGATTACTTTTGGCAGCACTTGTGGAAGTATATGGGATGCTAATCAAAATCAAGTCAACTGAATATAAAAAATCCCTTACCATCTGTACTATCATTCTGCACCCCCTTTCTTGAATTTAGAGGTATCATTATTTTTTAAAGTTTAATGCAAGTCACTAAATTTATATTAATGTCAGTAAGTTTATTTTAATTACAAAACTGTAATGCTTGAGATTAGAGGTGACTACAAGAGTATCCCTCCCACACAGAAGATCCTGGCAAGCCTCCCTGGCATGTTTCATATGCCAAATACCAGTAACAATTATTGACCTCATTCCCATGACCTGATGCAATGGTTTGAGGCTCTATATGTTCCTGGAGCAAGCAGGTGCCCTTTGACTCTACTAGCATGAGACAGGACATATGGAGATGTTACTGGTGCCCAGTCAAGCAAATCAATGATCAATGGGAAGACAAGTGATATAAGTGATAATTACAAAAAATTGTCAGTTTTTGTTACATATGTTTTCCATCTAAGCAAATAAACATTAAGTTCATCTCCCAAAAACTACTTTGTCGTCACAGTCAATATCTGTCATTATAAATGTTGGTTTATGCTTAACAATAATTTAAGAATAAATGTAAGCCAAGTATTTTTTCTTAACAAATATGCTAACAGATTATTTTTGTTTGTTTGTTTTTGACTCACATTGGTGATTCTCAGGGATATCTCCTAGCTCTGTACTAAAGAATTACTCCTGGCAGTGCCCGGCAGAACATATGGGATGCTGGAAATCGCACCTGAGTCAGTCATGTGCAAGACAAATGCTCTACCTGCTGAACTATCACTCCAATCCCCAACATTATTTTTCAACAATCAGATGCACCTTAGAAGAGTCATTCCTTAAACATTATGCTGGTTTATATGGAGCACAATTTAAAGCCTAGTTATAAAGATGTCCTTAAACAACTCTGGGTGGGTAATAATAAAAAAGAATACTATAAACAAAAGTAAAGCAGAAAGAAAACAGTGATTTTGAACACTATATTACCAGAATCTGCAGTAGAGGTCAATTAAAAGAGTCTGAGCTAGATCATAATTATGATAGCGAAAAGTTGATGTGTAGGGGACCAGAACATGAAAATATGTGTGCTATATAATTGATTTGAAAATGCATGTGGCAATCTAGGTGGCAAGAGAAGGTTCAAAAGTTTTACATGAAAATATATAGTAAGATCAAATTTAAAGATCATGGGAGAGAGCAATAGTTTGAATTTTAGCAAAGAAAGATGCAAAAATCATGTATATACTATATATACTCAAAAGCAATGCAGATAATAATGCAAGGAAAATGAGAGGATAGTGTTCTCGCAGATGTTAAGTGAAAATTTAAATTACTGTTAATTATAGCAAGAGATCTCTAATAAATATGATTGTCACTAACAGGCATAATTAGCCTTACCATAATTGTTCTGAAAATTGCAGCTACTGCAATTTGTTGTGAAATAATATGGAAATGATCATTAACAAGATTCTGCCTCTAAAAAAGAAAACTTCACTAATACCAGCGATTTCAGAAATTACAGAACTAAGTTATCAGTGGGAGCCATCAAGACACAGGACCATTATCAAAAGCATGTTGAGATCCTTGTCGATGCTACATTCATGGTACCCACTTCTAATAGGAAGATTTAATACCTGCTTTGAATGCTTGAATAGGAATAGTAGAATAATGCTTATTTCATTCAAATTCATCATAAGCATACAAATTCCACAGTGGCAGTATACATAACATACTTAATGTAATACATTGTTACATATACAAAACATACAGAAAACTGCATATGTAAACAGATATCTCAGACAATAAATATGGGTCTTCTTAATATATGGAGATTTAATAATAAAAGTTGAGTTTAAATAATCTTAATTATTTTGTTTATTTAATTTATTTATTGGCTGTTTGTGTCATCGCTGGTGATGCTCAGGGGGTTACTCCTGGCTGTGCACACAGGAATTATTCCTGACAGTGTTCTGGGGACCATATGGCATGCTAGGGATTGAACCAGAGTCAACTGAATACAGGCAAAAAATGCCCTACCTGCTGTACTCTGTACCTGCTGTACTCTGGCCCCATCTTAACTATTTTAATTAAATATTTCTTTTCAAACAGTGAGATATACTCTTACCCAATGGGTGGATGTGAATTTTCCTATACTTCTGAAAGGTAGGCAGAGCTCATATTAATTGAGAAAAACAATTTATTGCTAACGTTTTAAACTAGATACCTCATAAGACTTGTTTTTTTGCAAGCCAGACCCCCTGTACAACGTTTACAATGATCAATGTAACTTGCCCACACTATCATAACCATCATGTTTATCCATAATACAAGCGATAAGGAAAGTGTTTAGACCTGTGAGGCATCTGAGCCTTGTTGATGTGGGCGTATTCCCTGCTTATAAAGGGAACAGTGACCAGAAAACAGCAGACTTAGTGTTTGTTGAGGGGGACTGTGGGCGTCTGGAGGAGGCGCATCTGTCCCGCATTGCTCCACAGCGTCATCCACACTGCTGCTGAGCGAAAGCCATGGAGAGACTTTGCAAGTCAGACACTTTCCATTCCCACCCTTTACACTGGTGACGGGAACTAAACTGTGTTACATCTCAGTCTGCGGGTCAGGAGACACTCCACATTTGATGAGAGGAACAACAGATGAAGAGTTTTTCCATATCAGAGAGAAAGGGGGCCACTTTCCCCTTCCTCAGTCCATCATCAATAAAGTTTACAGAGAAGCTCTGATGATGCACCAGGCAGAGATGCCAGTTACTGAGATCTTTCTCAAATCAGAGAGACCAGGAACGCCCAGACCTTACACACCTGCCTGCCACGGGGTACCCTGAACACCGCAGGTCGTAGCTCACCGAAAACCCAACACCCAAAACAGAGTGAGGACAGATGGAAGAGAGCAGGCAGAAACAAGCCCCTTTCTTCTTCAGGGTGCTGAGATAGAGACAAGAGACCAAACTCTGAGGTGAGCTTGAGAGTGACATTTCAGTGCAAGCTAAACGGACCTCTGTGTTATAAAATAATACATGGCCCTCCATAATCCATTTAGTAAAATTCTGTTAACCATAGTTTCTGAACCAACATTCTTTGTTTTTTGTTGTTGTTTTATTTGTTTTGTTTTGTTTTAGCTTATTAAAAGGTATTCTAATAATTGAGTCTCTGGGATACTTTTATATTGGAATCATTTACTCATTGATATTATTTCAGTTTACTTACATTAATGAATGTAAGACTTTTTTGCATTTTGCCTTACTCTTTTTGTTAAGATTATATTGGTAATAAATAAGCAATTTAATACAATAAGACTAATCTCTGTTTTTAGCTAGATATTTTATTTCACATAAAAATAATCACCCTTTCAGTAATCTGTAACTCTATAGCTTAGTACTTAGAGATTTTTTTCAATTGGTACAAGTGTAATCTAAATTAATGAGATAATTATATAAGATCTATATTTCATTTGCCTATTTAACAGGAATGCCAGTAAACTTTATTTTTTGGTTTTAAATTTTTCTCATCAAGAACATTCTCTAGGACTATTGATTGTTGTTTGCTTCCAAAATATAGAACTATAAAACCCACTTAATTTGAAGGTCTTCTAATAAATATTTAATCAAATAAAATACCAATTGCATTTGGAGGACTCACAAAATTATTTTGAAAGGTAAACTGATTTCAAACATCCTCCTACTTCTAAAACTAAAATGAAGAATTTTAAGCATGAGCTTCTGACACTGAAAGCGGCATCTCTGAGAAGAGAAAGCAAGTGTCTTATTGCTACCATCGCAAGCAAATCTACTTGAGATGATCAGTACCTAATTATGCCTGTCTCCACTTAGAAGAGAGAAAGATCAGGTGACAGAACCTATGCCAGGTTCTGAGTGTGATTGCTCTATAGAGTAGAGTCCCCTGAATACCACCACGGATAGCACTGGGAGTTACAGAGCATTGCTGGGTATGGATGCAGTGGATATAGTCCTTCTGCCAATATACAGAATATACATAATACATGGCATATGCATATACCATACGTATAATTACATACAGTCTATTCAATCTTACTAATTTCAACATTTGTTGTATTGCTTATTTCAAATAATCTCTAAAGTGTAACAGCACAAGATTATGCATAATATTAATTCATCAGATTTATATGCTTCTTAGAAGCATTTAGCTTTTGAAAATAATTGATTTACAAACACCATTCTGTTTCCTTGGAATCAAAACCATTTGGAAAACCATTGTCAAATTGTTTCCAAAATGCATTGCTCCAAAATGCACCCTTGTTTTCAAAATGCATTTTGGTCATCTGGTTAAAAATCTGAATGGGAGAGGGTATTATTAAGAGATACAATCATATTCCCATTTCATTGACTTCATCTTTGAATATTTATGTAGAATCTTTAAATATCAATATATAATCAATTTTCCAACACTAAATCAATATTGGGTATAATTCCAGTGCTAAAGATCAGTTTTGCTTTAACTCATCATAATTCCTTTGTCCTGAATAGTTTTTCATTTTGGCTTGGTCCGTGTTTATCATATTTTGCTTTGTTATCATTTATTTCTCTCAGATATTAAAAAAGATAATGTAGTGAGAAAAGTTTAATTTAACCAAATAGTAGCATAGCCACAAAGATGTTTTGAACTTTATCCTACAGTATGTCTTTCCCATCCTCTCTTTGCATTATGGGAGGCCATTTAGGACACTGAACATACAGGTGGCAGAGCAAGTGTGAGGGCCATTGAACACAGATAATTTAGCTAATGCATCACAATTATAGAAACACCTGTGCTAAATAACCTTGTCCTTTTCCATGTAAATAAACAGTGTTCAGTAACCCTCTAAATACCTCATTTCATGATCACTCACAATTTTTTCCTCTAAGCATCTTTTCTCATATTGTTTTTACAACAATGGAACCTATTTTTGAAAGGCCAAACAGGGTTTGTTTCCATACATATATTCAGAAACTTCCTCCTACATTTTATTTCATAAATATAGTGTCAGGAAGCTATTATTCTGCAGAGTCTATTGTTTTGACTGCAGAGGGTGAAAAGATGAATTTGTTCTAAAAATTCAATCAAAATATCATTGTGTTGCTTTTATCTTGGGTCCGTACTGTTAAATTGCACTTACAGACTATTGGCGACTAAGAAGGATTTGAATGACTCCATGCTTAATGCTTCAGAAGTTACCCATGCTTGATGATGTGTTAAATGGCCATGGCTTATAAATGGGAAGCTATCAAGTAGAATTTCATTTACTTTTATACCAGAGTGGTGATATACAACTGTCCTTCTAAAAATCTTTACCCACTTAAGTTCATTGTAAAAACAAGATCAAAGTAAACTAAACCCCAATCTATAATAGCTAAAACCTTTTCAAATAAAGCCAACACTACTGTATGAAACTCAATATATATATAAGAAATTAGTAATAAGCTACTAAAGTGGAATTCAAGATAATATTGTATATATTAAATATCCAAAGTATATCTGGACAAAATTTTGTGGATCAGATATTTAGCTGACCTTATTCTTTGGGGGTAATGCCCAGCGATTCTTAAAGCTTAGTCCTAGCGCTGAACTCAAGGGTAACTTATAGAAGCATTCAGGGAAATATATGGTGGACTGGGTATCACACCAGGTCAGTTTCATGCAAATTAAGTACTTACATGCTGTACTATCTCTCCAGCCCCCATATAAGAGAGATAGTGATAATTATACTTGACAAAACAGTAGTAGTATTTGATACAAGTCGCAAAGATGCAGTTTATGAAGGTAGGTGTTATTTGTATAAGTCTGGGTACAGTTGTGAAAACCATATGCAGTAGACACAGTGTCCTGTGAAAATGCTCAAAGGAAGAGGTCAAAGGTGTGTTAACCAACAATATGACAGATTGAATGAGTATGTGCTTAAGCAAACCTTTTCACCAATGAAGAAAATTATTTTGTATAACCGTGCATGAAATCTTTATTCCTTTGCCAAGTGTAAACAAAATTTTTAATTTGCAGAATAAATAATTTTAATTTCTATATATCTTATATTCTGGATTTTTTTTTTCTTTACTCCAAGCATCTTTTCATCAGTCTGATAATGTTTTCCAAAACCCATTTGCTGATATCTGTTTATATCTTATTCACAAAAAGTAGCATGTGATTCATACTGTATTTTCTTTACATTATAAACTTATCAGCTGGACTATACTTTTTTCCTATGTTCTTGAATATGTGAATAAGTGTTACATTTATAATGTTTTCCATATAGAGATTTTATTTATTTTCATTGATATATATAGTCATACATCTTTCTGGGCTCTGCTTTGCCATAAATCAGAAATCATCACTTGATCACTTGAACACTTGAACCCGTTATTCATCGATTTGCTCGAGCGGGCGCCAGTAACATATCCATTGGACCCTATCACATGCCAATGTAGCCCAATGGCATCTGGCTGATTCAGGAATATGAAGAGCCTCAAACCGTTCCTTCAGGGTCTTTACAAGGAAGTCTGACCATCTTGTAGGTGGGCGGCCACGTGATCTTTTGACATCCTGTGGGTTCCAGTCAGTAAGGGCTCTAGTCCAGCGCTTGTCTCCAAATTGCATTACATGTCCAGCTCATCTGATTTCGATGCCTTGGCAAATGAGACAGCGTCCCTGATTCTGGAATAGCGATGGCGGTCAGAACTCCGGATTCCTTCTCTCACTTGAGTGAGGCTTGATATTCCAAGCATAGCTCTTTCCATTCCTCTCTGGGAGACCCGAATAGCATTCTCATCCTGCTTTTGTAGGGCCCAGGTCTCTGAGGCGTATGTTAATGCAGGGAGAACCGGTGGAGTCAAAGAGATGTGCCTGGAGCCGGAGGTTCTTTGTCCTTTTAGCTATTTCTTCAATGCCTTTGAAGGCATTCCATGCTGCTCTCTTCCTCCTGCGCAGCTCAGGTTTTAGGTCGTTCATTATGTTGATTTCTTGACCTAGGTACACAGAACTGCTGCATTCAGAGATGTTTGTTCCATTGAGAGTGAATGGGGCCTCAGGAACTAGTTCATATTTTTTAAATCATATTTTTTAAAAATCAGAATTTTAAAAAAAAATCAGAAATCATATTTTTTAAAAATCATGATATATAAGTCCTTCTATGGTTTTGCTCAGATAATTCATTTGATCATATGTCTTTGCATTTCTCTCTTGGTTCCCAACAGTTTTGAGCATTCAAACATTCAGATAACATAGAATGTTCAGAATTTTCTATGCTATTTTATTAAAATAAATAAAAAATCTTATGGCAAACACAAATTCCCTTAGAAAAGATGTATCTGATTTTTTAGAAAACATGAGTACTTTCTTATTTCAGGAAGCCACAACACATGTATCCTCAGAAGAGTTATTTAAAATTCGAATAAAATTTTACCACAAAATTAGATAAGGGAAGGAGTGGCAGCACAAAAATTGGGAGTAATTCCTGTGTGCTGAGCCAGGAGGAAACCCTGAGCATCGCCTGTAGTGAAAATAGATAAATAAAACAAACAACACTAGATGAGACATACCCTTCATAGAGTACCATGAAAGCACAGAAATATGGAAACAATTAGGAAGGAAATTCATCACACTCATTTTCTTCTCTTTTTTTTTTTCAGTTTTGGGCCACTCAGCAGTGCTCAGACTTTACTCCTACCTCTGTATTTAAGCAATACTCCTGATGGGACTCAGGGGGCTATATGTGTTGCTGAGGATCAAAAACTTGGCTTGTGACAAGGCATGTGTCCCATATGCTGTACAGTAGCTCCAGCTCAATTTTTTTAAGGTCATCTATCTTATGTCATTTGTTATGGAGGTCTTAGACAATTAAAACATATTCTAAAGGGAAAAGTGAAAAAGCACACTATGTATAATTTTGCATTCATCATCGCTTTTCCTTGCAAGAAGCCTCACAAGAAGCCAGAGGAACCCCACACCATGAGGGGCCACCATTTTTAACATCTGGACTCCACAGCTCGCCACAGCTGCACCCAAGAGAGAAGCCAATCTCTCCCCATTGATTCATCAGTAAATGCACGAACTGAGAGCCTAGTTCCAAGAATATACGACCCACAGTGCAGAGCCTGGCAAGCTACCCGTGTCATATTTGACATGCCAAAAACCAGTAACAATTATAGACCTCATTCCCATGACCTGAAGGTATGGTTTGAGGCTCTTCATGCTCCTGGTGCGAGCAGATGCCCTTGGGATACACTAGTACGCAACAGAACTTAGCATATTACTGGTGTCTACAAGAGCAAAATTGATGAACAACGGGAAGACAAGTGATACATGTCACTTGTCTTCCCGTTGTTCATCAATTTGCTCAAGTGGAGTGCCAGTAATGTCTACATTTGTTGGAAATGAGGTCCTTAATTGTTGCTGTTTTTGGCATATTGAATGTACCACGGGTAGTTAGCCAGGCTCTGCTGTGGCTCTGGGTTCATCCCAGGGGTTCAAGTTTTTATAATAAATGTGTATTATACTAAGATTCATTTACACAACATTAATGTTGGAGCCAGAAATTAGTATGAGGGATTATGTGTTTGCCTTGCATGCAGTAGATGGTCCCTTCTACAAAAGAGGAATGATCTCTAGACCCAGAACCAGAAATAAGCACTAAACACAGCTTGTTGTGTCCCAAATAACAAAACTAAAGAACATAAATGTAAACCAGAACATGATTTTTGGATCCATGATATTAGCAACATGTGATCAGTAAAATCTTAATAATGACCTCCCAAGAGAATTACTCCTTGTTTGCTTTACAATTAATAAGCAAAGATCATGAGCAAGATAGAAAATTACCATATTCAGGTAGATGTTTCATTGACAACTCTAGTTCATCAACATTTCTAAGCTCTTAATTCTTCATTCAGATACTATTTTATACATTCCTTTTCTTTTATCTAATTAAAAATGTCATATACCTCACATAGTAATCTAAATTATTTCTTGTTTATGGGTTGTATCTGCAAGTGCTCAAAACTGTCTTTTGGCTCTGTGCTCAGGAATTACTCCTGACAGTGCTTGATGTACTGAATGGTGTCGAAAATCATACCCAGATCAGCTACATGCAAGTGGAATGCCCAACTCATCATACTATCTTTCTGATTCCCTAAGCTGTTTCTTAAAGTAGTGATATGAAAAATTAGTCAACATATTTCTATGCATTTTCATAGCAATCATCAATTGTATAAACATACTGCCATTTTATTTTGTGTATATCCAAAACAAATTCTGTACTTTAAAAATAAATTTTGTTCCAAAACTTCTGCTATATATCAGTCACATGCACATATAGTTCTCTTCTTTTTCCTCACTTGGAAGGGGGAAGGGGGGAGTAATTGGGGCTATTAGTGGTGGGAAATGGGCACTGATGGGGGATGGATGCTGGGACACTGTATGATCAAAACTCAAACATAAACGTCTTTGTAATTTTACATCTCATGGTTGTATAATAAAATATTTTTAAAAATTACCAAACACATTTGTTGTTTGTGTTTTGGACCACATCTGGCAGTGCTCAGGAGTTACTCCTGCCTCTGTACTCAGGAATTATTCTTTCAGTGCTGAGGGGACCATATGGGGTCCTAGGGATCAAACTCAGCCACATTCAAAGGGAATAACCTGGCTGCTTTACTATCTCTCAGCCCCCAAATTTACCTAACACAATTTTAAGAAGGAAAACCAAAATCTAAGTCAAACATAATGTTTGGCATTGAATATTTGATATTCAAAGGGCAACTAGCTTTTTTCCATCTGTAAGCTCTTACGACAGTAAAACATGAAAACAGCATTTTTCCCAATGAAAGCCAGTCCAAAGCTTTCAAACAATACCAAACTGTGTTCCAATAATCATCTACTCACACTTTTTTTTTGTAGAATGAAGATAATCAGGAGAGCTTATTACCTTGGTTTGATTTTTACTAAACTAGTTTTAAATTTAGTTGAACGAAACAGTGTGCTGTCAGCATTTCTCTGTTTTATCATCTTTGCAAGGAACTTATTCTCCATGATTTTCTTAGTCGGATATGGCCCATCCATGAGTGAAATATTTGAAAAACTCTGATATGTGGGTTTCTGCAACTGATTTTCCAGGTTTTCTTGGAGTCAGAGATGGGACACTGTCCCCAACTCTCTGTTCTTCAGAAGGTCCAATGGTCACCCCATGAACTGTCTAATGCACCAAAGTAATCCTCATCTATTGGTCATTGTCCAGCGACTCATACATAAATCTCAAAAGAGACCAATAGGTGGCAGAGATGCCCCTGGTCCCCACACCCCCCACCAGGCTGCACACAGGGGGCCCCTCGAGGGATGGGTTCGGGGAAGGCATGTCCCAACAAATCCCCAGCAGTGTAAAACACTTCCACATGTCCCAGACCTTTAGTAGGATATGAATAAAAATTCACAATTATGTCTATCCTATTGCTTTTCACTGACAGCCTCCACCTTAGAAAATTCTTTATAAATACAACAGGCACATAGAAACATTATCAAATTTGATTTCATTCTTTTTTTTTTTTTTGCTTTTTGGGTCACACCTGGCAATGCTCAGGGGTTTCTCCTGGCTCTGCACTCAGGAATTACTCCTGGCGGTGCTCGGGGACCATATGGGATGCCGGGGATCGAACCCGGGCCGGCATGGGCCGGCGCGTGCAAGGCAAACACCCTACCCACTGGGCTCTCGCTCTGGCCCCCTGATTTCATTCTAAATGAAAAATCCTCAGATTATTTTCTTAGCCTTAAACTATTAACATTAAAACGGAGTCACAGGTATGTGCTTCATCTTCATAAGTTTGGAAGTATTTGATTACCCATTTGTATTTTGTATTAATAAAACTACAAACATATTTTCTTTTCCTCCCAAAGCTCTGGTTTCACTGAATCGATTAGACATCAGGTCAGGAATGTAGTTTGAGGCTAAGAAGCTACCAACTTAATTCCCCACTGCTGTTTAATCACACTCAAGATCCCAGCACTACGGAACCAGTTGCTGTCCAGATCGTCTGTTGGACAATGGAAGAAATGGCCATTTGAAGCCGTTTTGAGTCTAAAGGTTATCTGAGAGTCAGAAATAAAAGTCAACTTCATTTAAAATCAATCAAGTTCATTCAAACGAGCCCTTTCTTTTCAATCTGAAAGAGTCACACATAGCAAGAGATTGTCTATTCTTTTCATAGGCACAGTGACACAAAATACATCAAGCCATTTATTCAGTGCAAAAATTCTGTCTAACCTGTAGTTGGCAAGATGTCAAAAAATAAACAAGTGTTGACTGAATCTTTTTCACACTGCTGATAAAAATAACAATACAGTGCCATATGGTTATTCTATCTACCTGCCACCTCTCCTTTCCTTTATTATTATTTTCTAAAGTCACACTTTAATGTGCATTCATATAATAAGAATTCCCTGTTAAGTATAGTTATATAAACTGAATTAAAATTGTAAAGTTTTTAATTTGCTATAAAAAGTAAAATAAGTATTGCTCATTTATCTTTCTAAATAATAATCCTAAACTTCTTGATTTTAAAACATATCCTTTAGAAAACATGTCACTTAACCCTTGTCTTCCTGTTCATCAATTTGTTCGAGCAGGCACCAGTAACATCTCCATTCATTGGGAATGAGGTCCATTGTTGTTACTGTTTTTGGCACATCCAATGTACCATGGGTAGCTTGCCAGGCTCGACCGTGGCTTTGGGTTCATCCCAAGGGGGCCCAGTCTTTTTCTATGTCAGGCCATCAGTCATCTAGTGCCCACGGGCAGAACCCTGGGTATAGACAAACCTGTCTCCTGTCTGTCACCTGCTGACACAGCCATTCACTGCAGCCACACCTGCAACCCCGAGAGGCAGTTTGAAAACATACTTCAACAATTTCCATAAAAGGAGGTGCCAGAGCGACAGTCCAGTTGGTAGGGCATTTGCCTTGCAGACAGCCAACCTGGGTTTGATCCCTGGCATCCCATAGTGTCCCCCAAGCACTGCCAGGAGTGTTTCCTGAGTAACCCCTGAGCATCGCCAGGTGTGACCCAAAAAGAAAAAAAAATCCATAAAAGGAGACCATTAAAATGTCATGTGTATGGAATATTATTGCTCAGAGAAGGAATTCTTAAGACAAAATTTAAGTATCTGAATATTGTATTGTCATGAAAACACCTAATGATATTGCCTGTTACTCAACCAAATAGATGCTTAAGTATTAACAGTTAGAAATAATTGGTATGTATATAGCAAACATTTCACTATTACACAATGCAAATACTTAACTGTAAAACAAATTTTATAAGAGTACTTTCTTAGTTTTCCTTTGGAGCTTCTAAAGAATTCTCACTGGACTCTTGGGAGATTGACCAACCTGTCTGGATTGGTCAGTGCTCAGTTCTAGCATTCAATGGAGCTCTACTTGGTGATGCTCAGGTTATCTAATGGTGTGCACAGTTATCTAGGGTCTAACAGAGCTCTACTTGGTGATGCTCAGGCTATCTTAATGATGACGGTTATCTAGGGCCAACAGACCTTTACTTGGGGATGCTCAGGTTATCTTAATGGTGTGCACAGCTATCTACGGTCAATGTATCTCTACTTGGGGATTCTCGGGTTATCTTAATGGTGTGCACAGTTATACTTTGATTCTTTAGCATTCAACACACATGGAACTCTCTCCTCCTCCACAAGAACATGTTCTTACAGTTATAGCAAAAGTTTGTGAATGAAGGAAATAGTTTAAAACTACGCATAATTATTTTTTCAAGTAAGGTATAAAAATATTGCAACATTTAAGTTTCCATAAACATTTGACCTTAACTTTAATTCAATAATAAAAGCCTTCTGAATTTTTTAAACTAGTGATACTATGTTTAAATTTATTATTATTACCAATATTATTTAATTTCTGTTACCAATTTAATTTCTTAATGGAAATAGACATCCACTATATTTTTGAGCACTTCACTCCAAGAAATTAAATATTCACTCTAATGATTCAAAGAAAATATGACCATTCTTTATGTTTATGTACTGACAATACTTATAAACAATATTATAAACAATAAACTTTTTTGTTTGTTGTAAGTATTGACAATACTTATAAACAATACTTATAAACAATAAACTTTTTTACATAATACTCATTAAGAATATGTAGGGTTTGCTTTATAGTACACCCTAAAGTTCTATTTAAATAAAGTATTAGAGTGCAGCTAGAGAGATACTACAGTGGACAGGCAATTTTATTTTTGCAGTCATCTAAACCGTTATGATCCTTCAGCATCCCATATGGTCCCTGAGCACCTCCAGGAGTGATCCCTGAGAAACGCTCAGTGTAGCTCAAGAACAAAACGTACAATAATTAACCAGGATAAAGATCTAGTACAGAAGGGAGGAACTTCCTTTGCATTCCTAACACCGCATAACTTCTCTAGAGACCAGCAGTGTTCACTCTTGAGCTATAGTCCTTGAGGGTTTTTGGGTACAGCTTCAAAACCTATCACTCCATTCCAACTCCTATCACCAGAAAAATGAATATAAGCAAGAATCATGAAAGTGACACAATTCAGCTCTCATAGCATCACTTCTTCTAGGGAACCTTTCTTAATAGTTATTTTATAGAAATTTTATTATATGGGCAGTTTATTACATCAAAAAAAAAGAAAAAGAAACTTTTTCATTTACATGATGACAACAAACCAAATTTATAGTATAGAGTTAAACCGATCCATTATACCTAAAAACTGAAAATATTATGTAGTATTAATTTATACAATGAAGTATTTTAACTTTTTGTGAGCAACTATTTTAGAAATATGTAGTTGTATGCCCCAAAAAGGCAACACATGTAAGTATCATTAAAATCATGTAACTAAAATAAAAATATAGAATTGAGTTCAGATATTGGACAACATCGACTTCCAGAAAATCTGTTTTTTCTTTATTGTTACTGATACAAATGCTTGACAGTGGCTTTCCCAAATACTGCCTTGGTTTTGATGGCTATGTGAACTGATAAGAGCCTTTTATATTTAAAACCATATTATAGCAGATCAACAATGGAAATAAGATGCAACTTTTATTCACACATTTTATGCAACAATAATTTAACTCTTATATAATTGACACGACCCATTTAAATGAATAAATAAGAATTTCCAAGATACTTATAATTTTGAGCATCTTGAAATGGTAGTAAGCAATTCTAGTCATGAAATTATAAGGTATAGTAATTAACTCTAATATGATAAATAATATTAAAACCCATAACAGCAAAAGAAAACATGCTAATATAGTGCAGTATAAAAATAAATGTTATGCATTTAGTAATATTTTCAGCATATTCAAAGTCCTTTAAGTGATTTTTTGTTTTTACTCAAGTTAATATATAGTTGTGGTACCCTGCTGAGACAGTCCTGAACTCCTGGGCAGTGTCTTGCTCTTCTGTAAATATCACATAGCCTGCGAATAATGTTATAAATATATAAATAGGACCTTGCCTAATAAGTAAAACTATATTAAAAATAAGATAGATTATCTGTTTTGAGTCAGTTTCATCTTGGTTAAAAGGGTATTAACAACAAATCTTAAACAATAGTTCAATAGTATAATTAACTAAGATACATGGATATGTCTATCTATTCATATAGATATCCCTGGTCTTGTCACTTGTTTTCCTGTTGTTCACTGATTTGTTCGAGTGGGCACCAGTAGCATATCCATATGTCCTGTCGCATGCTAGTGTAGCCAAGGGCATTTGCTCCATCCAGGAACACAAAGAGCCTCAATCATTAGTTCAAGTCATGGTAATGAGGTCTGTATTTATTACTGGTTTTTTGCATATCAAATATGACACAAGTGGCTTGCCAGGCTCTACCATGTGGGTTGTATACTCTCAGTAGTAGGCTTTCATCTTGTGCATTTACTGATGAACCATGCAGCCACAAAGTCACAAAAGCTGTGGAGTCTGGATGTTGAAAATGACTGCCCTCATGGTGCAGAGGTTCCTCTGGCTTCTTGCGATGCTCTATTGGGATGGTGGGCCAGGACTAGAACCTGCCTTCCCTCCCCAGCACCTCATGATCAGCCAAGCACTGGGAGAGCTGAGAGCAGCTCTGTATCATGTATCTGAGTCTCTGGATCAGGCAAACTGGGCTTGAAATAGGCTTTGCTAAAGGGTGGAACTCTGACGAGCAGAACTTGAAAGTGGCTTTTTTGTTGGGTGGAGCTCTCATGAGCTGTGGAGTCCAGATGTTGAAAATGGCTGCCCTCATGGTGTGGGGGGTTCCTCTGGCTTCTTGAATTAAGGCATGGTCTTGAAATAGGCCTCACTGTAGGGTGGGACTCTGACGAGCAGGGCTTGAGATCAGCTTTTCTCTTGGATGGAGCTCTGATGAGCTGTGGAGTCTGGATGTTGAAAATGAATGCCCTCATGGTGTGGGGATTCCTCTGGATTTTTATGAGGCACTATTGGGATGGTGGGCATTTCTATATCTATATCTATCTATATATATTTATATTCAAGATAGAAGGATACATATATGTATACATACATATATATCTTTGTATCTTGTATATGTATCTATGTCTATATAGATATATATGTATACAGATATACATATATATCCTTGCCTGTATACATATATCTCCATGTATGTATACATATATATCCTTGTATCTTGTATATATATCCTTGTATGTTAGGTAATTAAGCTATTGAACTATTATTTGGGATATTTTATATATATGTATCCTCATATACAAATATATGTCTCCTTGTATCTATATATATATACTATTTATACATAGCCAATAGTATATTACATTACCTATTATTGGTTATATATAAATAGTTTATTCAAAAAATACATACTAAAATACATTTATGTCTTAGATATATGATCTTGTCCATGATTCTTTGAATTTCTAATGTTTTTCTGATAATAAGAATGTTTTGATTGGGGCCAGAAAAATAGTCTAGAAGTAGGGCATCTGCCTTACATCTGGCATTTGCCTTGTTTGCCGCCAGATGTAAAACCCTGGCATCAAACCCTGACATCCTATATTGTCCCCTAAGCATCGCCAGGAATAAGTCCTGAGTGCAGACTCAAAAGTAACCCATGAGCAACACCAGGTACGATTTAAAAAGCCAAAAAAAGTGTTTTTTCTTATGTTTGTCACTACAAAAATATAATAAATGTTTATTTTGATGCCGATTAATAAATGACTATTTGCCTCAAAGTTAAAGCAGGGATGAAAACATACATATAGTGTAGTTCGTAGTTAAGAGTAAAATTAAGTTACAATACATGGAGAACTATTTATTACCCAATAAACCAGTCAGCTAACAATTTTGGAGAAATGACCATAATGAAGAAAGACTCTTACAAAATCTGTTAGAAAGAAGTAGATTAGAATATGAAATTTGAGCACTGTAAAGGATATTACTTCCTGATATTAGACAGGTCTCTAGATCAAGAGATAAGTACTTCAGAAAAATGCTTAAGTTATCTAGAAGATGATGAGCAAAATGTAGAACAGAAATTAAAATAGTTACCCAAGGTAAAATTTTCACTCACTTCTAAATATTTGCATGCTTGTGTGTATAGTCACATAGCAAATACATGCATACAAATATGTATAAAACTTCAATGATGACTTATATACATGAGGAGATATTCTCATAGGTGTCTATGATAGCATGGAATTTTGCTGGAAACTTGAAACTGAAGGCTCTTCATATCGACCAGTGAACCCTTTATCATTAATGCCATTCCCTGGTATATTTCTTATTCTGCTGACTGCAAAACTTATTTGACAGATTCACAGTATCATTTTACCCTGCTCTCAAACAGTTTCTAGAAAATACTTAATGCTTCCACCTGGTGTTCCCAAAATAGTCTTGGAGAATAGTCTGTTTCTTCATACTCAAGATTCTTCCACAGTTAATTATTAGTTTTGTTACAGGATATAAGTACACATATTTATTATACCAATTCAACTCAGTTAAAAAAAAACACCTTATTCTTAGTATGCTATTAGTCAATTCTAAAAATAAAGGCAAATTATACAAAGTGAGAGGTGTATAAAAATTATCCCTAAAGGACTTGTTCCAACTTTGGATGCACCTAGTTATTATAAAATTTGTCAAAGCAAATCAAATTAACAAAAATAATGAAAATTCCTTCTCAAATGTTATCATTGTCAGGATGGCATTATTATTTTATTTTAACTCTGAAATACTCCTGATATTAAATGCTCTTCCTACATTTAAAAAATGCACAGTATTTGTTTCTTCATGTGCTTTACTAGTAAATTCATTTTCTATTGAGAGTGTAGGAGATTTTCTACTTATACTGCTGTAACAGATTGAAGGAAAAAATATAGTCAAAGGATTATAATGGCTTAAAGTGTTTACTGACAAGAAGAAAGTTTTCTGTTGCACACTACTATCTCAGCCAGATTTACTATCATGCCTCAGGACTAACAACACAAGAGCTTACTTTCCTTAGTTTTGTCCTATTTACCAATGTTGACATGACTAACAGATGAATTCTGAAAATTTGATTAACTATGTTCATAATAAATTTATACATCGTATGTGTTTTGTGCATTTATAAAATATTTATGCAATAGTTGGTATTTTTAGGTAATTTTTAAGATGATAAATTAAAGAGAGATCTCCTGGTGAAAAAATAAATTAAATATGACATCCAAATATATTATGATACATTTCCTAAGTTGACCAAGTGGATTATTATGTGGATATGGCAGTATGCTAGAAAGGGAATTCATACTCAGAAATGATTTCATATGCATTGCTTTTGGTACAAGATATTTCTTAAATTGTATATACTATACAGTTGAATAATATTAGGTTTTTAGCATATCATTTTTTGCTTCTTAAATAAAATTTACTGACTTATAAACTATACACAAGGAATGCTTCTGACCTTCAGTTTCCGCCTTGACATTCAAGGAGCCTGAAAAGTGTCAATTGAATTCTCACAACAATAAAAATTCCAACAAAAATGAAAACCAGGGGCTTCTCCTGCAGCCATTAGATAAGTGAGGTTGCAGAGGGAAGCCAGCACCATGAAATCTGGAGAGACAAGTATCTGATCAGTCAAAGCCAGGCTCTGGTGTTCTGGAGACAGGCTGCTGCTGCCATAATTGGCAAGAATACTTAAGCAGTCACTTCAGAGTGCCGTGTGTGAACCAGTTTGGGCATTAGGAAAAACTAAACTACATTTTTGTGGGAAGTGGTGGACAGATTACCATATAGTCAGAGGTTGTTCTCCCAAAACAACAGATATAGATCTTTCTAGATAGAGATCTTAATTACTTCACAATTAATTTGAAGATTTATAAATTGACAGAAAAATAGCATTTATTCCCAATCTGAATTCATTCCAAATCTGAAATCATATGTTTCTCTAATATTAGCATTGTTGCTTCCATATTAAAAATATAAAATTCTTGATATTTTAAAAGTAATGAAAACTGACTTTTTGTTGAAATCCATTCTATTGCTTCATAGGTTGTGAACAACTTGCATTCGAACAACTTGCATCCACTTTTATTAATAATGTTTTTTACTTGTACCATTGAATTTTATTTTTAATATAAAAATTCCTTATCAAACAATCTCAATATGGGAAAAGATGAAACATCTCCGATGGATAAAGCATACAGTATCTGCATTTTACATAACAAAAATTTTCATTTGAGCCCACACTCCAAACTTTCTTTCCTATAACAATGAATATATTATACAAATATTTCCAAACTTTTTAAAAAGTTGTTTATTTACCACTTCCCTTGAAAGTCATTTTAAGACATCTACTGTTATGTACATTCCACAATAAGTTAGCTAAGACAATTTAGAAATAAGACAAGTAGACATTATCAATGCTTAAGAATTTTTCACCTGAATCCATACAATAGAACCCTTCTGAAAACATAAATGATTCTACACAGATACTAAGATTATGCATTCATTTGCTAAAATTATGTATTCTCAAATATATCTGACTACATAATTGTATGGTATGATTCTTTTGAATGTGATTTATATATAAACAAGAGCACTGAAATAGCCATATGTTTATAGGCTTTATATATGATTAGCTAAAGTTATGAATTCTGGCCATGAAATTAGCATTAAAGAAAGCACAGTCACACTTAAAATATTTGTGAAGAAGTATGATTACTGAAAGAAATGTAATTGTATATAACAAATGAAATACTTACAAAAGCTTTCCTTTATTAAAATTTTAACCCTGTGTCTGGTTTCTATATATTTAGAAGCTATCACAAAAAAGGTAATTTCATATTCTATTACATTTAGTAATATTCTTTGATTGAAATGTTTCAGTCATAAAGTCAATTACTTAACATGAGATTTCAAACACCCAGGTATAATCTATATGTATGTGTGTTTATATATTTATACATATAAATACATATATATGTATACACACAGACACTTAAATATGGATAACGTGTGAGTCATGGTCATAGTTCACGAATTAGAGTTATCTTAAAATAGAGAGGTATGGGGAAATCATGCAAGTGTCATTCTAAACTTAGGGATAAGAAATTAGTTTAGGGAGATCAGGGACTGTAAAGAATGGTTGGGTATTTTTTAGTTGCCTTCTCTTAAAAACTTAAACTGCAAGGATATCCTAGAAACATCAGGGGTCGGAGGGGGCAGAAGGCACTGTGGCCATTATGTGATTGGGGTCCAATCTATACGACACAAAGAACTGTTCTCCAGCATCCCAGCTTCATTGAATTGTAGAACTTGGCTCCTCTTTGTCAGTCTGAAGGCAGTTACAGGACAATGAATAATATGCTGTTATAGATACACAGATCACAAACTCACAAGAACAAAGTTACTGCCACAATAGGAATCCAATTGAGTACAAATGGTCAAAGGTCAGTCAGAGGTTGGGATGCGGCTCATCAAAGACTGTAAGCCTTTGATTCTTCTGTGAAGAGAAGCACTCAGTGAGTCATGCTGGACATCACTTATACAATCGGCTAAATGAAGCACAGTTGGGACATATAAATAGCAAAACTGGATCTAAGGAGATAGATAGCCCAAAGGCAGGGCAGTGCATATACGAAATGACCCCTGAGCTTTCTCCCTGGCTTGGCATGCTTCTCACTAGAAAAACTGACAAACATGCAGGTGGCATCTCTTGGCACTCATGCATGGTGACGGATACCTAGTGCCACCCAGTGCCTGAAGTCCCTACCCATGTTTAAAGCAGGGAGAGGAATAACGGTACAAAAGGAACTGTCCTATAACATTTCCGAAATTCAAGTAGACACATGCTCTTAATGTCTTGACGAAGATCTAATGGCCTTACATCTTCTCCAAGGCCTAAATTCTCCAGTTTTGACTTTACTGTGTCTTGGGTCATAACACCTAAGTTATATTTCTTCTTCCATGAAAGTTTAAAAACATTAACACTAAGAAAGAGTTTTACTGTGTGTTTCCTTCCAGTGAGGTGTTCGAATACAAAACTCCACTTTACTTTTGCATTACCCTGGTCCCAGCCAATTAGAGTTGTTAACTTTCAGGACACAGAGGGCACAGCCAGAAATATTTCTCTAGATGACTGATATACATCACTCTTAAAAAGTTCCTATGTCTTGGTTCAGAAATATGCTTAGTATATCCCTGCCTCTTAATATACTCCACATAGCTTAGCATTCTCTTATGAAGGATCAGCTCAACATTTTCACACACTAGGTTTTAATTTTAGTTAACCCTGTTTATACGCTTTATCATCCTCAGAGACTGATATTATCCAAAACCACTATAGATAGGAATTTTTTTTTGTTCTTTTTTGTGTATGTAACAATTTTCTAACAATTTATCTCTTTTCTCTAAGATTTTATATGAAGAAGGAACGTTTTTCAGGGGATTTCCTTCCATATTGCCAATCCAACTCAATCCCTAGCATCACATAGTGTGCTTTGAGGAATTCAGATGTAGACAACATATCCTCTCCCCAGACAAAAATAAACATCTCTTGTGTTCAGATTAGAAATAGAAGATATGTTTTTCATAGTCAAAATTTATAAAACCAAAAATTGCTTATCACAAATATAAAAAATTGATTTATATATTTGTTATTGATTTCACTTTCATTAGAGATATTTATTTTACCCTCAATTATCACAAAGGTAGGATACTGATAACTTGTATAATCCTCTAAGGTTAGCTTTGACAATCATAATCCAATTTTTTTTTACTCTTTATACTTATGTGTATAAACCGATTCTAATATAACCTTTTCTGATGCTATCAATGCTCTTTTTATGCTATAAAATATGCCAACTTTAACCACATGTGGCACTGAGAGCTTGAAACTTGAGTAATGAAGCCAAACAAATGAATTTTGAATGTTTTATTGTAATTAATCTAAATGTCAATTTCCATATGTGGCTAGTGAAGACTATATTTAACAATATAAGTTAAAATAATCTTTGTTATTGACAGAATAAAGCTATGTGGAGAGGCCTTTCCATTACTGCTCTTCTGTTAATTAATTTCAGGGTATGACCTTTGCCACTTTGTTTACTTAAGTTTTTATTTACTTTATATCATAAAATATGTCATAGTAATTATATTATACAGAGAAATTACATCACGCTAATGGTAACAACATAGCAATTTTAAAGTTTTCCTAAAACTGTTTGAAATGGTTCAATAAATAATTCGTGTTTTTAGTGTAATCACTAAATCGTATTTTTATTGTCTGTAAGATGCTGATAACAGAAGGAAGACCTACTTCATATAATTTTGAATTAGCCAGCTGAAGTAAGGCATATATCATACCATGCCATGCTCTACAAAGCATGAAGCCAGGATAATGAGGTGGTTAAGAACTTGAGTTTGGAGGTCACACCAGTGTGGGCTCAATGATAGCTCTGCCATTTCATAATTGCATTACACTGAGCACGCTATTGAACTGCTCTAACTCTCAGATTCATCATCTGTAAAATATTCATGGTAATGCCCAACTTCAAAGATGTTTGTGTGGATTAAGTAAGACAATGTTGATAAAGCCCTTGGCACAGAGAAGCAGAGAGGTTGGGAAAAGGCAATAGCTCAAAGGAGCAACTCTGAAAGTGTGAAAGCTATCGTTGCCGATACAAAACATTAGAAAAGCAGGTGGAGTCTCACTTGATCATTTTTATTTTTCTTTCCTTTTTGTCTAACTTCCAGGCATTTGATTTGGTTCTCCATTTCTCTGTGTGATTAACTTCCATTTTCAGTGCATCATGATCTGAAGGGATAGTTGACATCATTTCTGTATTGATTTTATTGGGGCATATTTTGTGCTCCAGCACGTGGTCCATCTTGGAAAATGTTCCATGTGCACTGGAGAAAAATGTGTATTTGGCTATTTGGGGATGAAAAGTCAAAGCCCTGTATATATCTACTAGCCTTCTCTCTTTTGTTTTTTTTTCCTTCAAAGCCAATAATATTTCCTTGTCAATTTTCAGTCTTCTTGCTCTATCAAGAGGTGACAAGGCAGTGATGAAGTTTCTAGAAACAATTTTGCTACTAACACCACTCTACTTAAAGTCTATTAGCAGTTGTTTTAAATATTTTTCTTGCACGCTCATTAGGTGTGCATATGTTTAGGAGTGTAATTTATTCCATATATATTTATAGAGAGAGAGTGTAATTTATTCCTTACATATATATATATATATATATATATATCCCTTCATTATTAAGAAATGGCCTTCATTGTCCCTTCTAACCTTTTTCATCCTGAAATCTATGTGTTGGATAATAGTATGGCTACCCTAGCTTTTATGGAGGAGCCGTTTGTGTGAAAATGGTTTTCCAGTCTTTTACTTTGAGTGTGTTTTTATTCTGACTGTTCAAATGCATTTGTGTAGGCAGCAATATATTGAATTCAGTTTTTGAACCCAGTTTGCTACTGTGCATCTCTTAATTGGTACAGTTAGACCACTGACATCGACAGAGATTATTGTCATGGAATTTTGTGCTATCTTTCTGTTTAAATTAGTTTTCTTTTGGGGCTTTGTCTTGTCTTACACTATCCCCTTAGTCCTCTTAAACTTGGTTTTGAGTCTGTGAATTTCCTGAGTTTCTGTTTCCCCATAAAATTGTGTATCATTCCTTCAACTCTGAATAAAATTTTAGAAGGTAAATTATTTTTGATGAGCCATCATTTCATTAAATTTTTTCACTGTATCCCACAACTGCTTTTGGACTCAGAGGATTTGACAAAGTTTGCTGTAAATCTAAGGGATGATCCTTTGTATAAAATTCCCTCTTTTGATCTGGCTGCAATACTGTGTCTATCTCTGGCATTTGTGGTTCTTATTAAAATATGTCTTAGATTCTTTTTCTTAGGATCTTATTGAGATTGTACCTTTTGGGCTTCTTTGATCTGGATGCCTGTATTCTTTAACTCTAGGAACTTTTCAGCAATGATGTCTATATCTGTTCTTACCTCATTGGGGTTGCCTCCCTGTTCATTTGGGACTCTGCTAATTCTATGTTGTCATCGTGAATTCATCCCAGTGTTCTTTTGCCTACCTTTGAGCTATTCTGAGGTCTTTTTGATCTTCTGTCGTTGCCTAAGTGCTTTCTGCAGCTTGTATTCAAGCTCACTGACTCTGTCTTAGGCTGACGTCATTTTACATTCATTCATTCATTTATTTATTTATTTATTCATTCATTCATTATTTATTTATTCATTCATTCATTCACTTATTTACTTACTTATTTATTATTTGTTCATTAATTCATTCATTTATTTTTATTATACCACCATGAGATACACAGTTACAAAGATGTTTATTTTTGGGTTTCAGTCATACTATGTTCCAGCACCTGTCCCTCCACCAGTGACCTATTCCCATCATCAATATCTCCACATTCCCTCCCCCTCCCCAGTCTGTCTCTATAGCAGGTACTTTTTTCTTTTACTCTCTCTCTTTCTTTCTCTCTCTCTCTTCTCTCTCTTTATCTCTCTCCCATCTCTTAAACTTTGTGGTTTTCCATATACACATTTACAGATTATATGCATATCTCTTTGTCTACATCTAAAGCTTAGTTCTATTATGACGTTATCATTTCCAACAATTAGTAGGACACTGGTATATATTTATATCCCACTAATGAATGTAGTCATTCTATATCTGTCCTTTACCTTCTGACTAATTTTACTCAGCATGATAATCACCATGTCCATCCATTTGCAGGTAAATTTCATGACTTCATCTTTTCTTACAGTTGCATAGTATTCCATTGTGTAGATATATCATAGTTTTTTACCCAGTCTTCTGTTCTTGGGCACTAGGTAGTTTCGGATTCTGGTTATCATTAATAGTGCTGCAATGCATATTGAAGTACAGATTGTGTTTGTTCTGTGTGTTTTTGGGTCTCCAGGGTATATTCTCAGCAGTGGTATTGCTGGGTCAGATGTGGGATCAATATCTAGTTTTTGAAGGAATACCCATATTGTTTTCCAAAAGGCTGGACCAGTCGGCATTTGTACCAACAGTGGATGAGAGTCCTTTGCTCCCGCATCCATGACAACGCCGCTTGTTCTTGCTCTTTTGAATGTGTGCCAGTCTCTGAGGTGTGAGATGATATTTCATTGTTGTTTAGATTTACATCTCCCTGATGATTAATTATGAGGAACACTTTCTCATATGCCTTTTGGCCATTTGAATTTCTTCTTTTTGTAAGTTTCTGTTCATTTTTTTCTACCCATTTTTGATGGGGTTGGCTGTTTACTTCTTGTAAAATTGTAATAGTGCCTGATATATCATGGATATAAACACCTTATAATATGGGTGAACATTCTTTCCCAGTTTGTGGGTTATCTCTGTATCTTGGTCACCATTTCTTTTGAGGTAAAGAAGCTTTTAAATTTTATATAATCCCATTGGTTTAGCTTTGCTTCCATTTGCTTTGTCAGTAGTGTTATGTCATTGATGATTGAACTTCATCAAAGTTAAAAAAAAACCTTCTAAAATATACTATTACGATAATACCAGGTAAATCTGAGATGAGTAGAAACATGTGAAACAGATATTGTTATAGGACTTCTAACAAGAGGGTCTAGAATGTTGTGAAAAAAGACAAAGAAAGTAATTCAAATTCAAAATCAGCTCCCTTGATGAAAGATGTGACCCCTTCATCGAAGAAGGTTAAAGGGGAGTTGTAGTAGTTTTCTGTTTTTGCCTCTGATGATCACACTTGCCTTTGGAAGTTGTCTCAAGCACCTCCTACAGACCTGACGTATGGCTAGGCTGGTTCATAAGTCTCTGCTGAAATAAAATCAATGCAAAATTCCATGCTGTTTCTCCTTTGGGCTCACTGGGGGAGATTTCCAGGTTTGAAAGTTCAATTTTTGGGCCAGGACAATAGCCCAGAGGGTAGGGCATTTTGCCTTGCAGGCGGCCAGCCCATGCCGCCCAGGTTCGATCCCTGGCATCCCATATGGTCCCCGAGCACTGCCAGGGAGTAACTCCTAAGTGCAGAGCCAGGAGAAACCCCTGAGTATTGACAGGTATGACCCAAAAAAAGCAAAAAAAAAGTTCAATTTTAACTGGTTGGTAATATTATCCCTACAGATACTTGACTGAAGGTCTCATTTTCTTGTTAGTTAGCTGAACATAGGATATCTTCAGTACTTTTTCCGTGGGATTCTATTGCTTATAGGTAAGTCAGCAACACTCTTTCTCTCTCTGTGTCACAACACACACACGCACACACACACACACACACACACACACACACACATGCACATAGGCACTCAAAGATGCACTATTACAAAAAGGTATGAGTATAGACAGAGGAAAGAGTGGAGGACCTTATCAGAGTCAAGAAATACTACCAGACAGCAAGCAAACAAAACAAAAAGATACCAAAAAATTTCTGTTTGAGGGAATTTAAGAATAAAAATTCAAATTGCAGAAAGATTACTAGCTAATAATTAAAAGGGCTGACCTAACTAAATGAGAGTGTCTATACAGAATAACTAATGTTCAGAAATATTTCCCATGAAGATGCAAAAACTATTTGGAAGAAATTTTGATAGTTTCTAGAAAGCATAATTTAAGCTTGTCTGCCTACTACCGTATTGCTTACCACATTTCAACTCTAAGGATTTACGCATAAGGAAGTATGTATTTAAGTACAAGAAATTTCAAAGTTGCTTCTTGTATCACTTGTCTTCCTGTTGATCATCTATTTTGCTTGAGCAGGCACCAGTAACAACATCTCCATTATGGGAATGAGTAACATTATAGTTACTGTAACATATAGTTACTGTAACATTATTGTTATTCTTTTGGCATATTGAATACACCAGGGGTAGCTTGCCAGGCTCTGCCATGGCACTGGATTTATCTAAATCTATAAAACTCAAAATAAGACATTAAATCGAAGTTGCTAAGTGTAAAAAAACTGGGAAACAACCCAGACTAATAACTGCATATAAATGATAAATAATCTGTGATGTTCTTATTTAGCAATGCAATAGAATGCTTTCTTAGCAATTAAATGAAATGAACTACTGATTTCAGGAGCTTAGATGAATGATAACAATAATTCTGATGGGATAGAGAGACAGTGAAGAGGGTAAAGTTCATCTTTTCATGAAATTGACCTTGACTTATTCCCCAGAAATGCATTTGGTATCCTACGCATTACCAGGAATGATTCCTAAGCATAGAACCAGGAGTTAATCCTTAGTATAGCCCAGTGTGGGCCCATGCAATGAAACAAATTAATACTGAGCAAAGGAAAACAAAAATGCAGTGCAATATAGGTCATAAAATTAGATTTATATAAAATTGTATAAATTATGAGCAACTATATTGCAAACAAAAATAGAAGAGTGTTTGGGAAATTGGGAAAAGATAGAGGTCTGTGAAAGAAAGAGATTGCTAAAGTACCTTTGAGTTGATAGGCCAATTACATAATTATAGGTTTGCTTTTTACATAGAATACTTTCTTCAACTTATAAAATGTCAATATGTATAGCTTAACTCTCTCATTTTGTATTAAATACATTTATCTTGATCCAAATCACTGTCTTCCTGTTCATCTTTGATTTGCTTGAGCGGGCACCAGTAACATCTCCATATGACCTGTCTCACGCAAAGTAGAGCCCAAAGGGAACCTGCTTGCTCTAGGAATATAAAGAGCCTCAAACCATTCCATCAGGTCATGGGAATGAGGTCTATAATTGTTACTGGTATCTGGCATATCAAATACGACACGGGTAGCTTGCCAGGCTCTGCAGTGTGGGTAGCATACTCTTGTAGTCATTTCAAAATCCAGCATTTATTGATGAACCAAGCAGCCGCAAGTAGCCACGTGAGCTGGGCTGTGATAGGCTGGTATGCTGGGTGGAGTTCTGACGAGGGGGAAGTCCGAACGTGGAAAATGGATGTCCTCATGGAGTGGGGGTCATCTGGCTTGTTGTGAGGCTCTGCTGGGGTGGCGGGCCAGGGCTAGAACCCTGTCATCCCTCCCGGGTACCTCATGAGCGGCTGGGCACAGTGAGAGCCAGTAGCAGCTCTGCCCCATGTCTGTCTCATTTTACAATATTTTAACATATTAGGCAAAATTAAATATACTGGTAAAATTAGTTCTTTTATTTCTTCCGTTCCTTACCTTACTAATACAAAATGATATTATACTCTTGGTTGCTCATATACACACACTTGGTTGTACACCAGAGACTCACACACTTTTGTTTTTGTATTGGGGATACTCCTGGCCCTGCACTCAGGAATTACTCCTGGCAGTGCTTTGGGGATTATTTGTGCTCATTTATTTCAGCCTCATATCTCCTTAGGAAGGCAAAGTCCTCTGATTACTCTATTTAACTACTTTAAATTATACCTTGTGTGTCTCAGCATTTCACTAAAGAATGAAATCCCAGTTCCCACTCTATGTGGCCTCAGTGTGGAATTTAATGCAATTAGTGTTCTTATCCCACTTTTCCCTTAGCTTTCAGCCAATCATATTCAACTCATATCCTGATAACTCCCTTCCCATATTTTTACAGCATTATTTTCTAATTAGTTCATAGTCCCAGCCCTTTAAACAATGGAGCGCTCAGGCCTCAAGCAATATTCTTTTTCATTTTCTTTGCATTGTGACATTAAATGCCCTGCTCTCTCCCAACTCTTCTGAGGCCCAGATTTGCCTCCAGACTCAAGGGTTCAAAGTGTTAAACCCTTAGTTTTGTATTTCAACAGTTACACTGTAATATGGTTTTCATTATAAACCTAATTTACTCATGTTCAGTCTTCTCCATTTCAGAAATGAAGGCTTATATTTTCATTTACTCAGGCCAACACTTCTGGTGTCATTCTTAAATCTCTTGAACGCCAGCCCCTAACAAATCTGTTTCAGTTCTAATATGTATATGTAGAATTGATCAGCTCTTTGTAAACCTCAGGGAAAACCAAACTCCTCTGCAACCTGAAACTTGATGACTTTGGCTACCTCGCCTCCCTCACACCCGTCTCCTGGTGGTCCAATAAAAACATAACTGAATGTCTACTGGCTAAAACGGTATATTGAGTATAAAAGAGGGTTAATGTTTCTTTAAATAAGGCACAATTTTAGCATAGTATATTTCAGAACCAATTGCTGACTGTGAAAGTCATCTACCATTATTTGGAAGGTATCATGTACATTTTGTGTTATTCAAAATAAGTTCTGTCAACCATTTAGATTCTGCAATTATCTTTTCTCTTGAACAAAGTCATATATTCCCAATAGATCTTATAACCCTATTTATCTCATAGAGTTCTCATTTAGGATCCAGCTGTAGGAGAAATTTTCTTACATATAAATGGCATCCCTTATGAACAAAAGGAAGACATCAATGGAAACATTTTCACTAATTACTATGTAGAATGCATGCCACATCTCCATGGTAATTTTAAATTTCTTTTTTTTTTGGGTCCAACCAGCGATGCTCAGGGTTAAGTCTTGGCTCTGCACTCAGGAACCACTCCTGGCAGTGCTTGGGGACCATATGAGAAACCCAGGATTGAACGGAGGTCGGCTGCATGCAAGGCAAACGCCCTACCCACTGGACTATCACTCGGTCCTAAATTTCAAATTTTAAATAAACAAAAACTCCATCCCTGATTGTTAGATTCTGAGAGCAGTGTTTGCCATCAGCAACTACTTCTTGTAGCAGTCAATTTAATTTTTTGAAATAAAATTTAGAAAATCGTCTATTTTCCAACATTTTTATACAATAGATGTGTATTAATTAGAATCTATCTTGTTATATACACATTCATCTTCTGAGATTATTGACACTTTTTCATTCTTGAATTTTTCAAGTTGACATAATCCTTTCTTTTTATAAATTTATTTTAATTAGACAACAACTATAAATGTTGATACAATTTTAAAGTTAAATTTATTGGATGACAAATCTCCAATACTAAAATCAATAAGTAAAACAAATCAATATTTATGTGAAAAAATGTTATATTTCATCATGGTATTAAGTCCTTGTCTAAAAACATAAGTATACTTGCAATTTTTTCTTTTCTATGATTTTGATTTTCTAAACAAATCAATATTTATGTGAAAATTGTTATATCTCATCATGGTATTAAGTCCTTGTCTAAAAACATAAGTATACTTGCAATTTTTTTCTTTTCTATGATTTTGATTTTCTGTTTGTTATGATTTTAGGTTAGCAGTCCTATTTTTTTTAGCATTCAACTAATGCCAAATATTTGTTTTACTTCTTTGCTTATTTTATGAATTTCAACATTGTTTTTATTTTTTTTTAGTACTTGTAGAGAACCTAGAGGAGTCAACAACTTAACCCAAAGCACTGGGATCTGTATTATATAATTTTCAAAGGGAGAAACTGAGAATTAATAAGACAGTCAAGAGTTACATGAATCTCTCAATTTTCAAAGATAAGGCAATATCTCTGTCTAGATTGCAGTATTAATTTGGACCACTAACTTATGAGTACTCCTACTTAGCTCTGATTATTTTTTTTTTTTTTGTTATGGAAGGATCAAAATTGCTTATCCTATGATGGTTTGCCTTCTGCATCGGTGTGTAAGGAATTAAATACATATTTTTCACAATATTTTACTGATTAGGAAAACATGTATATTTGATAGTGTATAAGGAATTAAAACCATGGCATGCTGTGTAAACTCAGACTTGATCTGTACCATACCTGGACCATAAGACTACTGCTACATATGGACAAGAATTTGGGCGATATTACAAGAGAGGATTCCTTTAGTAACCATGAGATGTAAACCTTGTTGACTAGAGAATGATAGTTCCAGGATGAATTCCCCTAGTAGTCAAGTAACATTAGTAGTTTCTACCTGATAAACAGCGAGACTTTTACCATGGCAGAGTAGAGTTTAAATTTTCTCCTCCTCCTTGAAATAGGGAGTTACTTATAAGCTGCCTTGACTTTGAGAACAATGCATAAGTTGAGAGTGATTCTCAATTCCAACTTATCCTCACTGGAGATAAATTTTCTGTCTAACTTTTTCCTTTTTTGTTTTTGAACACTTGACTTTGAAACTGAGTTACCATGTGATGCTCTGAAGTTTCAGTGCACATACAGAAACAAAAATCAAGGGTTTAAGATCACGTCAAAATGATTCTAGCCACTAATACTTAAGCATTCTCTCTGAGCCCTGCCAAAATTATAGATTTGTGAGCAACAGCAAAATATTGTTACTGTAACAAGTCTCTAAATTATGGTTTTATACATTATTTGCTTATAAAAATAATTTTCTGTATTAATTTTGCAATCAATGTGATTCAAAAGAGAAAGATTTAAGGGGCCGGAGGCGATAGCCCAGCGGGTAGGGCGTTTGCCTTGCACGCGGCAGGCCTATGCTGGCCTGGGTTCAATCCCGGCATCCCATATGGTCCCCGAGCACCTCCAGGAGTAATTCCTGAGCAAAGAGCCAGGAGTAACCCCTGAGCATCGCCGGGTGTGACCAAAAAAAAAAAAAAAAAAAGAGTAAGATTTAAAAAGCTGGATGAAAATTGCATCAGAATGTCTGGTGCCCATGTTTAAATCATGGAATAATTACATGATAGAAATAAATGTTATGTAAACTTTATAAAGAGTCATTCAAACTTGGACAGGAGACATTAAGTTGAAAATCATCATTGTGCTTTAGCTGTTATATTCTGCTCTAAGAATAGATATTTAATATTAATAAAGTCAATTAATTTTTTAGTAATACCATTATTTAAAATTTATCTTTTAGTTTCATTTTATATTACACTTGATAAATAATCCATTGCCTGTTAACCAGATGCATACCTTTAGTATAGCAAAATACAGATGATTAACAAAATAGGTGTTTAGACATATTTTACTTTAGAACTAAGATTCAAGTACATCTGGGTATATAGTATTTTCTGACTATGGTTCCTAATTTGCAAAACCAAAATTAAGAATATGACCTATATTTTAAAGGAACATTCATGATAAGTGTTAATTATAAAGACTTATGTATTATCCACTCTACCCGTTTATCATTATTTGGACATAAATAAAGCGAAGGGATAAAAGAGTTAAAAGAAAAGAGAAAGGGGACAAAATTAACAAGAAAAAATCGCCTTACATGAAAAGCAGAAGAAAATTTTCTTCTGCTATTGTTAATGAGAAGACACCCTACATTAAATATTACTTTAACATAATAAAACAGTTCTAAATGAAAATTGAAAATTTTCTAAATAGAGTTTGTTAAAAAAAAAAAAACCCTGGCTCTTGAGTTTCCTTTCACCCCTAAATTTATAGCTGATTTTCACGAGTTATAAAGTTCTGGATTACAAATTCCCCACCCACCCACCCCCACAGCACCTCCCAGCTTTTAAAAGAGTTTAACAATTTATTATAGCAATTTAGCAAAAGCACTGCTGCTTCCTGTCAGAATTTACTGGCATCTTTGCTCACAAACTGGACATAAAATATGTCAATGTGACCCTTATCAGTATCCTTGCTACTGACATTGATTGTGCATAGCCTTCCCTCTGCCTTTATGTGCATGCTTAAGAGATCTGATAAACCTCAACCACCTTTAAATCCCTATAATGAAAACTTGTATCGAAAGAAAACAAATTCTTACTTGGAGAATAATAGTTGGCAAACCCAAAGGCAAACTTTAGTAGAAAGTTTGAAATAACCCTGGAAATAATCTGATTGAAAACAACAAAGATAAACTTTTCCTTCATCATAGTACCTGCCTTTAAAAGCAGCAAGTTAGAATGATTAAAAGTCTATCAGAATTCATGAACTAATTTTCACAAAAATATATTTGTGGTTATTAATCCCCAGTCCTCTCCATATTCCTTGAGTTATATTCTCTAGTAGTAAAAATAATTTCTCTTCATTCCCTTTTTTCACATGCAAAAATGTGGTACTTAGTGAAAAATAGTGCTGATACCTGACACCTTGATTTGCTCATAACAATATAAATGAAAGCTCTGTCCTAAATAATATTAACATCTTTCCCCGACACATTATTTCATCATTTGCATGGCCAGATATAATTTTAAAGGCCTACAAAGATATTGTTGCTTTTTCCCTCTGCTCAGTTGCTTCATGTGGCATTAACATTGATGATTTTCACTATTGGCATATAACTAAACCCCCCATCTCTGAATAAAATATCATAGAAAACAGAATTTATTTGCTCTAGAGGAAGGCAAGTTTATCAAGGAAATTGAATGATCCATGCCCCTTTATTTTGATATCAAATATCCTAATGTGATTTATTATTTTACCTAAAAAAAATTAAGAGTAAAAAGTTATTTCAGTGAAGATATTATAATATATCTTCTATTATTATTAAAAAGTCAGGAGAAAAGCCCAAACTAATATTAAGTCTATATTAAATTCTAGGTTGCCAGAGAGAAGCTCTGAACATCAAATTCATGCATACATTTATGTTTATGAATCAGTGCACAGGTATTAATATTTAATTTATAGATTGGCACACCATTTGTAGCTATAAATATAAGTGATTAATAGCAGTTTATCTTAAGATATGGGTGTAAGAAATTGAATTAAAGTTGGAATTATGTTTTGAATATAAGAAATTGCTATTTGGAGACGAAGGCTGGACTAGAGCCATTACTGACTGGGTCCCACAGAACGTCAAAAGATCACGAGGCCGCCTGTCGGGCTCACCGACGGGTCCCCCGACACTGTTGGGAAGCGAGTTCCCTTCTACCTCCGGAAGCTGGCGGGGAATAAATGAAGACTCAGGAATCCGATGCAGTTTTAAAAAGGGCTTTACTATCACAGGATCCAATATACAATCCAAGAGCAGGGAAAACCTCTGGACTCTGGGTTCCCAGCTAGGCCACAGCCAGGTGTAGGCCAAGATGGCTGCCACCACATGTTGAGGCCCAACAGAGAATGGAGAGGACGGGAAGCAAAACACCAAGGAAAGCCGAAATGGCAAAAGGGGAAAAAAGAAGAGAGTTTCTTTCTTCTTGCAGCTTATTTTATAGCTGGAAATCCACCCAAACTCCCCAGCCCAGCACATTTGGGCTGGGCTATCTAGAGATGAAGACAGGAAAATAGAACTAAAGAAATGTAGCAACTGCAGGAGACCATCTGGCAGTTTACAAGGACCAAGAGCAAATTAAAAGCCTCCTAGCAGAGCTGGGAGAAGCTATAAGCTAAATGTAACTTCCCCTGGCAGGAAAGATCAAATGCCCTCAGGTAATTTCTCCCAGCACCTCACCTAATATCTTGAGCCAAGATCTGCCTGGAATTGCCTTTATAGGGTAGAGAAGGGGGTTTCTGAGATGGCATGCCTCTGTACCAAAGACTAATACTAATGCCAGTTAAGTATTTCTTCAAGCCTTCACAAGAGTCTCGTCTACTTCACGGTAGTTCTGTATTTTAGTTGTCTTTGAGTTATCAGGGAGCCATGCTTGCTTGCTTGGAGGCAAACAGCATTTCTCTCTGGTCTAATAACTTAGAGATCCAACGTGGCCAGGCAAATATGCTGGTAAGATCTAGCTAGTCCCACGATGCTTGTGGTAGCATGAGAAAATGTTTATACCAGCCAGTACAGAATACATGGTCAGATAAGACTGCCACATTCAGGGAATGCCGGCTGGTATAGCCTTTCTGGAAAACAATACGGACATTCCTCCAAAGACTAGAAATTGAACTCCCATTTGACCCAGCCATACCACTCCTGGGAATCTACTCTGGGAAACCAAAAATAAGCAGCGGAAACACCATCCCTACTTTTATGTTCATAGCAGCATTATTCACAATAGCCAGAATCTGGAAGCAATCAGAGTGCCCGAAAATCGATTACTGGATAAAGAAGCTTTGGTACATCTACACAATGGAATACTATGCAGCTGTTAGGAAAAATGAAGTCGTAAAATTTGCCTATAAATGGATGGACATGGAGAAGATTATGTTGAGCGAAATTAGCCAGAAGGAGAGAGACAGATACAGAATGACTGCATTTATTTGCATGGCATAAATATATATGTACATATTATGATACCAATATCCAAGGTCAAGTGAAACATATATCAGGAGGTCTTGTCAAAGGTGGAAATTATCACAAACGTGTGGGAGTCAGAGTTTAGGTAAGACAGAAAATGGAACAGGGTGCTAATAATATTCGAGGGTACTAATGCCAACCTAGAACTGAGCATTAAATAGAGGCAAAAGGATACACATGACAACCTTTTAATGTATGTTCTGTAATCCATAGTCTGGAAGGGAAGGAAAAGAGAAAGAGAGAAAGGGAAAGAAATAAAGAACCTGCCATGGAGGTGGGCTGGGGAAGGGGAGGGAACCGGGGATGTTGGTGGTGGGAGATGGGCACTGGTGGAGGGACGGGTGCTGAAACACTGTATGACCAAAACCCAAACATGAACTTTTTTAATTGTATATCTTTTTTATTTGTATATCTCACGGTGGTATAATAAAATACTTAAAAAATAAATTTAAAAAAAAAGACTGCCACATTCAGACTATCCCCCTATCTATGAAGTGACCGGCAGGAGGCAATCCAGGGCAGATGCAGAGGCATAGGCTTTTAGGTGTCCTGCAACAGTCGCCCACCTACAATATGGTCAGACTTCTTTGTCAAGACCCTGAACGAGGGGCCAGAGCAATAGCACAGCGGGTAGGGCATTTGTCTATTTGTCTTGCATTCGGCTGAGCTGGGTTTAATCACAGGCATCCCATATGATTTCCTGAGCAAAGAGCCAGGAATAACTCCTGAGTGTCACCAGTTGTGACCTGAAAGCAAAAAAAAAAAAAAAAAAAAATTAAACAAAGACACTGAATGAACAGTTTGAGGCTCTTCTATTCCTGATGCCATTGGGCTACACTGGCACATGATAGGGTCAAATGGAAATGTTACTGGTGCCCGCTTGAGCAAATCGACGTATAATGGGATGTCAAGTGATCAAGTGATGAGAAACTGTATTCACAACTGAAATAACCTCAGAGAGTTTAGCGTATTCGCACTGGAGTATCTGTGTTCAAGAGCAGCTGTGGCTTACAATAACACACACAAGACTGCTCTCAGACCTTAAGGTCTGACTACTCAGTTTGGTCCCTTGAACTCCCCCAGTCAACGCAAGTTCATTTATCTTATGTTCTTACTTTATTTCCTTAACATGGAATCAACATTGACTTTAGTTTATCTCTATCCCTATCTTGGGAGCACAGAGAGAGAGAAAGAGAGAGAGAGAGACTAAGAGAGACAGAGACAGAGACAGACAGAGAGAGACAGACAGACAGACAGACAGACAGACGGAGCAGGGCTTTGGTCTTTCTTGCCCCGAAGTGAACCCAGCATTGTATATGGACCCCCAGCCCCACCCAAGAGTGATTTCTGAGTGCAGAGACAAGAGTAACCATTGAGCAATGGAAGGTATGCACCCCCCCCAAAAAAAGTTGCATTTCTAGTAGATACAAGACTTGGGTTGAGATCTTAATGAAGCAGTGACTAAACATCCAGCATGCAATAATTTTATTTCTCATATCCTGGTCTTCTATGATTTTAAACAATGAATCACAAGAGCACATACGATCATTGTCAACTACAAAGCAGCTATTCATTGTACGCCCTTACTATGGAGGGATTCTAGAGGCAACTCCTTGTATACACATTTAGCCTTGAATTTTAGCAGAGTACTGTGGTATGTGCAGGTGGCCAGATAGGATGGCACCAAACCTGTCCCTACACTGGTCCGAGGGGGCTCAAGGCCATCCTTGTTCTCTGCAACTGCGCTTTCTCAGTCACATCCCCTGAACAGGGTGTGGCTGATAGTCTGTAGCTCCATAGGAAGTGAGTGTCTTCCAACAAAAAAATAAAAATCCCCAGTTTTATTCCTGCTACATTTTTATCTCTATTCAGGTATAATAATCATGCTGCAAATAGGGTGTCCCACTTTTGACCTAAAAGTTAATACCCACAGTTTGGGACTATTTTTAATATTAATTTTTTTTCTCTAAAAACATTTATGGGCCGTACCTAGCATAGTTCAGTGCCTACTACTGACTTTGCTGACTTTGTGCTTGGGCAGATCGTGGAAGACCATCTGGGGCTCTGGAGATGACAGCTCAGCTGTGTAAGGCAGTGCCTTACCTGCTACACTATCTGTGGAGGCCCTAAATTATTTTTAAGTGAAAGTTAACTAACATATTGATGACACTCTATCTCAAAAACTCCTAGCTTTTCTTTTTCTTTCTTTTTATTTTGTAAGTGGGAGGAATTGGAACTAGGGCTAAAGTATTTGGGGAGCATTCGTAGTATTATCTGAAATCTAGAAAGTATCTTAAATATTATCAAGTGTTCTGGCACCAGGGCAATTGCACAATGGATAGGGTGCTTGCTTTGCATGCAGCTGGCCTAGGATCAATTTCCTGCATCACATATGGTCTCACAAGCACCACCACAAGTAATTTCTGAGTAAAGAGCCAGGAATAAGCCCTAACCATCATCACCAGGCATGACCCAAAAACCAAAAATAAATAAATATATCAAACTTAAGTGTTCTGATCCATGATTGCAATTTTTTTTTTTAAATTTATCGAGACTGTGGTTTATTTCAGCAATAGCTACAATTTTTATTTTTTAATTTCAATTAAGTAGTGATTCAGTAACTTTTTTAGTTCTTTTTTTTTCAGGGGACTTCCATGATGTGCTCCTGGGCTCTGGGGTCACTCTGAAACTCAATTCATCGATCCAGACCTAATGATCAATGTTTGCCCCAGATGTTGCTTAGATCCTCTGTGACTACTGCTGGGGACTCTAGGCTCACCCCACTCAGAGCTGCCTGTATGACACTTGAGCATTCAGGGTTGCTTTGTGAAAGTTATCAAGCTCAGTGCCTAGAGCATGGCATGAAGACCATTTAACTGGGAGCAGTCAGATAGATCCTCTCTTTGCACTGTCAAAATCTGGACTCTTTGGATTTCAAATTTCCAGTTCACCATTTTATACTACTATCAATTATACTTTGAATTTCTAGTTATTGTATTGAGACACAACTGTTCTTATGTATTTATGTTTGTATTCTAATTTTATGTATATCTTATAGCCTATTGTGTACCTAGGTTGAGAAATCAACATGATGAACCTGAGCTGCGCAGGAGGAAGAGAGCGGCATGGAACGCCTTCAAAGGCATCGAAGAAATAGCTAAGAGGACAAAGAACCTCCGGCTCCGGGCACATCTCTTTGACTCCACCGTTCTCCCTGCATTAACATACGCCTCAGAGACCTGGGCCCTACGAAAGCAGGATGAGAATGCTATTTGGGTCTCCCAGAGAGGAATGGAAAGAGCTATGCTTGGAATATCACGCCTCACTCAAGTGAGAGAAGGAATCCGGAGTTCTGACCTCCATCGCTATTCTAGAATCAGGGATGCTGTCTCGTTTGCCAAGGCATCTAAAATCAGATGGGCTGGACATGTAATGCTCTGGACTAGACCCATTACTGACTGGATCCCACGGGATGTCAAAAGATCACTTGGCCGCCCACCTACAAGATGGTCAGACTTCCTTGTAAAGACCCTGAAGGAAAGGTTTGAGGCTCTTCATATTCCTGAATCAACCAGATGCCATTGGGCTACATTGGCATGTGATAGGGTCCAATGGAAATGTTATTGGCGCCTGCTCGAGCAAATCGATGAAAAAGCGGATTCAAGTGATCAAGTGATCTTAGAGCCTACAACCTTGATAAATACATTACTTGTCTCTACTAGTTTTTTGTAGATATACATTACACTCCATATAAATGGAGCTTATATTGCAATTAATATATTGTGAAAAATTTATTCCGCTGAGGGATTGAGAAGTGCTATAAGAATATCCATACTTACAAATAAAAATTATAACAAGAAATAAAATTGGAATCGACAAATATAAGAACAAAAGATCAAATCTTGAAAGTACACCATAAGAGAATCACACAAGTTTCTAATTTTCAAGATCAATATTGTTGTAGATAACCATCAAATTTGTCCCTACAGTATATTCATCACAAAATGAAGAAATATGTTTTCTTACTTCAACATCTCATTAAAAATAGAAGTAAAATGTGAACTAAAGGGTCAATGCATTTTGGAAGAAGTAAAATTATGATCCATTTCTACTTAGCATACTTTGGTCTGAGCAACACTATACTGAACTTTAGTTTTGACGTTCAGGCCAGACCTAATTAGACAAGAATTGCTGGGAATGACCCCTGTGTCCCCTGATCTATGTTTGAGGGTCTCTGGCCCAGTTAAGTAAAAGGGACTGGAGGGATTTACATTGGGTAGTTCATGCCTTGCAAGTGCCCCCTTGGTTTCAATCCCCCTCAATATATATTGTACCCAGTGTGTGTCCAGGAATGATCTCTGACCACAGAGATCATATAAGCTCTGAGTACCCTTGGTGTGGCTCAAACACAAAAGGAGAAAAGTGAAATAAAGTTAATTATGATAATTAGGGAGAACTTTCTTTTATAATAGAGTTTGAAACTATCATTTCTGATATTGAAGAAAAATTCATATTTCTAGTGGCATTCACTCATTTTCAGAGTGCATATTTGCAGTCATTAATTCCAGACACTGGGTTTTCGTTACAGGTCAGTTAGGAAAGGATGCATAAAGGTACAGCCCTCTTAGAGCTGACCATCAACTGAGGAAACACAAAGAGAATGAATGTGCTATTCGTTTTAGTGAATATTTTTTGTTGCTCTCTGTCTCAGAGTTCCTTCTTTAATCTAAGGTTTTCCTCTAAACAGAAAACTCTTGCAAAAATAACATCCAGCTCTTGGAGTGTGTTCTAGATCTTGTGCGCGCACACACACACACACACACACACACACACACACACACACACACTCACCACAACAAAGCATCTGGTCATTTAATCCAGTTGAGCAAGAGCAAAGTAAGGAGTCTCTTTTAAACTTCCTGGGTTTCAGGATCCCCGGACAAGATGATTTGCCAGTACAGAGAACCTTGAGCAACAATGCACCAGAATTCTATGATGAGAAAAAGAAAGAGGATGAAATTTAAACTTTTGCATCATTCCTTTAAGTTGCTGGAACAATAGGGCATTGTCACATTTCTAAAGTTTACATATAAGTAATATTAATTAAAACATTTATTGGCATTAAGCTTTTGAAGTAGCTATCCTATAACTCAGAGTATAAAACATCATCCAAGCCAAATATGTGATTAGCAGACTATTTCAGGGAAAATACCCTCTATGAAAGAACAATTAGTGTTAAGAGAAAAAAAATTGCTTTCCTGAGGAGCTCACAGAATATATCTTTTATAATATTACTGCTATATATAATAGAAAACATAATTTCATTGAAAGGTACATATTACTATTTCATTCTACAGAAAGAGGTAGGTATATACTGAATTTACTTGATTTGGGTACAGTCATATCTAAAAAATCATATCTGAAAAATAATTTGAAGAATGAGAAATTTATTAGAAATCTACTCCCTTTTTCTCCTGTGTTTGTTTTCATACATGAAATTTGGAACAACTTTATTCTGTTATAGCACATTTTGCTTATATCATTAGATATTGCACCTTAAAACATATGGTAAATCACAAGAAAATACTTTTTACGCAAAACAGAAAAAGGGTTGAAAAAAAATTCTGACCAAACCATAACCCTTAAAATTTGACTTCCCATTTAAAAATACTGAGATAAAAATGGCCTCTAACTAATTTGAATGGGCATTATACCTATTTATCAAGCTTGTTTTGTGCTTTTTATTTTATTTTATTTATTTATTTATTTTTTGTTTTTTGGGTCACACCCTGCGATGCTCAGGGGTTACTCCTGGCTCTGCACTCAGGAATTACTCCTGGCGGGGCTTGGGGGACCATATGGGATGCCGGGACTGAACCCAGGCCTGTATGGGCCGGCCAGCGCAAGGCAAACGCCCTACCCGCTGGGCTATCGCTCCGGCCCCAACGCTTTTTATTTTTAATTGTGCTACAATTAATTTTTATTCATTCACCTTACCTTTTGAAAACTATATCTGCTCATTCCTTCATCGGTAGCCCATGAGAGCATGCAAGACAGGCTTTCAATAACATTTTTAAATGTATAATATTAGAATATTAGAATATTAGAATAATATAATAATACTTGTGATAATATTAGAAAAGTGCCATGAGTAACCAAAAGTAACTGAATATCAGTTCCCAATTATTACAGTGAATTTAACACACATCCTTTTTGCTGAAAGGATGGCCCCTCACCCACAGAACACAAAGACAGGAACCAGAGGTAGCTGGTAAAATGCCAGAGGTAACTAATAAAATGATGGCTCAACCGATAATTGATAAAATGATGGCTTGATAAGAACACAGCAGGAAGGGCCTTAAGCAAATAATTCCAGAGAGGGCTATAAGGCAAACATTCCAGAGAGGTTGCGTATGATGTCCCCCTCTGTATTTGGTATGATACGTGACTGGGCCCATGCCGTGCCAAATATGGAAAGAAGTATTATGCACACTCAGATTGGTGGGTGATGGTTACCTGGTGCAGAGTGACTGGCTGCCTGCGCGAACCTTGATGTAATATTTTTAAACCTATTGGATAGTTATGCGAGGGCTTTTCTGTAGCGCGGGAATTATTCCTTAAAAGATCGTCCCTGGAAGGGCTTGGGGCTCTTAGCCACTGACTGTTTGGGGTCACGCTATGAGCCCAGTATACTACGCTTATTAATAAAACCCTTGCTTTTTGCATAGGACTTGGTCTCTCAGAGTTTACCTTGGTAGGTGCGGTGTTCCAAGGCTCCCATCAGTCACCCCATCGGGTGGCCAACCCCTACACTGCTAAAAATGTTTAATAATTTACTGAATATCTCATGAGAGAAAATGAATGCTATAGAAAAGTAATACTTAGAAGAGATCTCTTAAAAGGACTTTTTTATAATTGAAATGATCACTTTTCTGAATGACAATTCTGATTAGGAATCCTCACTAAACCTTAAACATTATTAAATGAGTTATTGAAAAAATTACCAATAATACAGCTGCCACCACAACTAAAAAGCAGAATATTCTGTTTGGAGAAAAATCTCTTAAGTATTTTTATTTTTTTAATTTTAATTTCTTTGGATTCCAAATTTCCCCTTTCAAATATTTTGGTTTTTTTTTCTAATGAATATACAAATTGAAACACAGCATGAATATATATAATTGATTTTAATCAAGATATTGCTTTTAAGATTTTTTCCTTCACCTATGTTAGGCTTCCACTATCATTCCTTTACTATGGTGTACTACTTAGGAATGAATCAGAATTTTTTCATCCATTCGCCAATGGATGACATTTAAATTGTTTCTAGATATTTTTGTTTTTTCATTCAAGGTTTTCAAATTCAAAGGTTATGAATATTCAGTGCAAGTATCTCTATGGACAAGTATTTTCATTTCATCTGAATAATTACCTAGCTATGGGATTCGATAGTCCTATTATTACTGTTTTCTTTAGCTTTCCAAGAAACTGCCAACTGTTTCCAAATGCATTTGTGCCATTCTACATTTTCAAAAACAAAAATTCAGTAAGTTCCCGTCATCCCAGACCCTGGCCAATGTTGATATAACCATCCTAACTTTAACCAGTCTATTGTTATGTAATAGAATACTACTGGGCCATTAATTTGCATTCCCCTCGTGACTAATGATGTTAAGCATCTTTCCAAGTGCTCATTTACATTTAAATGTATTCTTTGGTGAAATACCTTCCCAATAATTGCCCTCTTTTGAGCAACTCATTTCTGAAACATTAATTTTTGTGGAAGATCTGTGATTTTTTGTTGTTGATTATTTCAATTGAATCAGTGAGAATTATAAATGAGACTTGCTCACTGATCAAAGATAAAATCCAAATGCCATAATGCAATCTCCCCTTTTTTTTTTTTGCTAATTAATATTTTATTATACCACCGTGAGATATACAATTATAAAGTTGTTCATGTTTGGGGTTTTCAGTCACAGTGTTCCAGCACTCATATCTCCATCAGTGCCCACTTCCCACCACCAATGTCCCTGTGAAAGAAGGCAGAAACCCCCACTTTCCCAACCAGGGCAGGCCTACTCATGGAAAGTTACCAATTTAGGGCCTGAGTGTCCTTTTCATCTTGAAGTAACCTTTTTGTTATCTACAAAAGGCCCAGGATAAATTCCTGTTAGAGGTTATGAGACCCCCGCCCAGAATCTGTTATCTGGCCTGAATTGCCTGGATTGCATTCCTGCACGTATGCATAGCCATTGCTGACCCATGATCCCACGCGTGTGTCTAGCAGCACCAAATATAGAAAGAAGTATTAAGAATGATCTGATTGGTGGGGGATGGTTACTTGGTACAAAGTGATTGGCTGCCTGCGTGCAGAACTTGATGTGATATTTTAAATCTATTGGATGGTTATGCGCAGGCTTTTCTGTGGCGGGAACTATGTCTTAAAAGATCCTCTCTGGAAGGGCTCGGGGCTCTTAGCCACAGACTGCTTGGGGTCATGCTATGGGCCCGAGTATACTCGCTTATTAATAAAACCCTTGCTTTTGCAGAGGACCCGGTCTCTCAGAGTTTTCCTTGGTAGGTGCGGTGATCCGAGGCTCCCAGTCAGTCACCCCATCGGGTGGCCAACTCTTTCGCCTGATTCCCTCCCCCCTCCCATAGCCTGCCTCTGTGACAGATTCTTTATCTCTTTTCTCTGTTTCTCCCTCTCTCTTTCTCTCTTCCTTCTCTTACATACTGTGTATTGTAATACATACACTTAGAGGTTATCATGTGTATTTTTTCCCTGTATTTAATGCTCAGTTCTAGGTTGGCATAGTCCTTTCGACAATTGTTGGTGGGAATGTAATCTCCCTTTTAATTTTACTTTTGAGCCACACTTTAGGACTGTGCTTAGTTCTAACAGGCTACTCTAGACCATTGTATCATGGCCTAATGCTACTCAGTGTTGTTTTTTCCTCCCCAAATGTTAAACCTTGTTATTCTTTCTTTTATCTTGAGTCTAATAAACTCTCCTTTTCCCTTTCATTTTCCCTCTCCATTATTTCTCCCCTTGCCTGTCTTTACTCATGTCTGGTTATCTGTCTTCTTAAGTGATTTGCTCTCCACTTCCTTCCTATTCTTCCTATTCATCTTTTGTCCTTCCTATTTTCACAAAGACAATGTTAAGAGAATCTCACCCACAGGCCAAATTTCTTGCCTTTGGGATTCCCTCAAGTAAGAACCATTGACTTCTAAAATTGTTAAAAGTAAAATACCATTAAAAGAGGTATTATCTAGAATCTTCAATAACAAACTTATTTCTTGCACATTCTTGTAAAAGTGGGAGTGAAATTTCACGTTAAAAAAAGAAGTATTCATTCCAGGCCTAGGGTGTGGCATAGAGAGGTCCAGGGTTGGATCCCTGTGCTCTGTTCCCACCTCCATGCAGGGAGTGCAGCAGGACAACAGTGACAATAACAACAGACCAAACCAGTCAATAGATTTCTTCATCATGAGCTCTTAGTCACTGTGATTACATATACAAAGAGTGCCTAGAAGTCTAGTAATGAACCCTTAAACTTTAAATCTTAGGTTCACAATCAAGATCACGATCTTCCCATTGATCATCTATTTGCTAGAGTGGGCACCAGTAATGTCTCCATATGTCCTGTCTCATGCCAGTAGAGCCAGGGGGCATCGGCTTGCTTACAGGAACATAAAGAGCCTCAAACCATTATATTAGGTCATGGGAATAACCTAATATAATTGTTACCGAATTTTGCATATCAAATGCAACACGAGAAGCTTGCCAGGCTTGCCGGCGGGGAGGCAAACTCTTTTAAACACCTCCAAATAAAGCATTTATTGATGAACCGTGCGGCAGCACGCAATAAGCTGAGCCAGGCTGTGATGGGCTGCTCTGCTGGGTGGAATTCTGACGAGAGGGAAGTCCAAATGTGGAAAATGGCCGGAGCCATGGAGTGAGGGGGTGGTCTGGCTTGTTGTGAGGCTCTGCCGAGGTGGTGGGCCAGGGCTAGAACCCGCCATGCCTCCCGACTGCCTCATGAGCGACTGTGCACAGGGAGAGGTCAAATCTTAGGTTATGTAGCAAAATTCCATCATTAGTTTTAAGGAAAAAGTAGTCAAGATTTCCTATAAAATGTTAATTGTAATCTTATTGTAACTTTAATTATAAAATAAGTACTAAAATTTCATTAACTTTTTGATTCAATATTAATATTTTCCAAAAATTATTTTCTAATTCACAGGTATAAGTTAAAATGCATTTCTTTGGAGTCTGTTTTTTCCCCATTATAATACATTGCTTTTGCATCATATGTAACAAGAGATATTTTTAGTATTTGAATATTTTACAGACTTTCTAGGGGGTCATAGAAAAACCAAATATTATGATCCTCAAAAAGTAATTAGTCTCCAGTTATGTGATGTCAAAATTATATTATACTTACACTTATTTTTTTAAAATAATAATGAAACATGAGGAATAATAATACTTGGTTATTATTGGTATCTGACACAGTGCCATTCATTATCATAAACTAATTCATAGTTTACGTTTATACTATTATCCGTGGGGTACAAATAATTTATTGTTTTGTAATTTTCTTTGTAACATCTTTTTTTCTTTTATCAAAGTGCAACTATTAGGTGTGTGAGTGGTAAAATAATGGAAAAGACAAATCTGTGTCTCATATCAGAGGGACAAACAATTATACTCTGAACATTATTCCATAAACCCATAAGGGAAATAGTTCTTTTTTTTGCAATGAAATAAACAACTACCAGATTGGATCAGGTACCCTATCAGATTCTTCTTTTGTGGAACCCTAATAACTTTATGAGGCTATTCATAGCATTACTTGTCCTTTCTACATTTATTCTCAATTGAATAAGTTTGATTTAGATAATGACAAAAGTTTAAAATATCAATATTTTAGAATGGATTATCTTTCAGACTTATAAGTAAATGTTCTTTTAAAAGGTCAAATAAATTAAATAAGTTATCAAAGATTTCTCCAAGTTAAAGGTTGCTTCCAAATAGCAAATAGTAGTAATATCTCATTTATGTCTCTCTATAATATTTCTGGCAATATTGGAAAATGGTTCTTAGAGAAAAAAAATTATTTTCTAATTTCCTATTAGATATGTAATATAAAAATATTACATTCTTATGTATCTCTTATGTATCATATATCTCTTATGTAAAACATATAGCATTATATGCAGCACTTTAAATAATGTAATAAAATAATATGTATTCTATTATTAGAAGCCATATTATTTATTGCATTACAAAAAGTAATAAAAGTTACTTTATTACTTATTACTCTGGCAAGAAGCCAGAGGAACCCTCACATCATGAGGGCCGCCATTTTACACATCCGTACTCTCCTCTCCTCAGAGCTCCACCCAGCTTAAGAGCGGATCACAGTCTGGCTCGCGGTTCATCAATAAATGCTCAAGTTTTGAGGTGACTACAAGAGTATCCCACCCACATGGTAGAGCCTGGCAAGCTACCCATATTGTATTTGACATGTCAAATACCGGTAACAATTATAGACCTCAATCCCATGACTTTATGGAATAGTTTGAGGCTCTTTATGTTCCTGGAGCGGGCAGATGCCCTTGGACTATCTCGCATGTGACAGGAAATATTGAGATGTTACTGGTGCCCGCTTGAGCAAATCGATGATCTACGGGAAGTCAAGTGATCAAGTATAATAATATGTACTATAAAAATACATAATGTATTCAATTGAATTTTAAAAGCAATTTGTAGTATTATAATCTCATTTATTTAAACCATGATATAACAAAAAGCTTGAAGTGCATGTAATGTTACTTCCTTCGTATTGTATTTAAAGTATTGCTCCACCATGTGATTAGACATTTAAATTAATGAAATCAATATTTTCTGCTTTTAACAATTTCTTTTTTTAAATTTTATACTAACACAGGATGAGTTATATCTAAATGTCATGTATTCCTAAAGAATGTTAAAAATGAGTGGCCAAAAATCAAACAATTATTATTTAAATTTCCAACCATTTCAAGAAAGTTGCATAATTTTTTAAATTATCTTTTATTTATTTATTTATTTATTTATTTATCTATTTGCTTTTTTTTGGGTCACACCTGGCGATGCTCAGGGGGTTACTCCAGGCTCTGCACTCAGAAATTATGGAATTACTCCTGGTGGTGCTCGGGGGGACCATATTGGATGCCGGGATCGAACCCAGGCCGGCACAGGCCAGCCAGCGTGCAAGGAAAATGCCCTACCCACTGGACTATCACTCCAGCCCCATCTTTTATAGTTTTAATACTGTGATTCTTCAAAATATACATGTTAATTAGTATTTGTATATAAATTTATTTTAAATCATGTATTTTGATGTACAATGCATATGTAATATAAAACATGCATAAAATTGAGTGTTACTCATGTATACTATTTTATGTGATATATATGTATACACATATATGTGAGTTATTTGTATTTATACTTACATACCAACAAATTAGGAGCTGTATAACACAAGCCTCCCTTTACACTCCTTTCTTTCTCTCTCTTTATCTCACACACATAAACACACACACGGACACACGTACACATACACACTGACCAATTTGGTAAGACTGTGGTTTTCATTATTTTTTATTCTCTTTTAACCTGTCACTTTTCTGTCCAAAATACTTTCTGACTAACTTCCCAATGCTTTATATTTTTAGAATAATAATTCTGTTGTTATTATTTCAAAATATAGGACTTTTACTTGATCAATTAGTGATCTTGTTTAACGACTTAGAATGCAAATGATGATTAACATCTAAGTTAATCATTTGAGTTCTCAACTAACAACTAAGGTAGCAAACAATTCAACAGCATTAAAAAATCCAGGAAAACAAAGAAAAGCTAAGTAAAATATCTAATATAGAAAGATAATTTTAATGCTGTTAATATTTACTTATTGCTATATATTCAATAGTTTGACTGAAAATATAAAAATAGTGCACAAATTATAAACATATATATATATTCAGTGTATATATGTGTGTGATACACATAGATATGTACTTATATATGGTGTTCCCAGTGTTACTTAAGGAAAATATTTTATTTCCAACCTATTTTTAGCCATTATATTTTCTCTTAGTTTCATGGTAATTTAATCTCATATATAATAAAATAATTTAGCAGCAATAAACGTTCCCTACTTGAAAAAAAATACTTTTACCTCATAGTTACAAATAGCAATACTTTCATGTGCTGTATTTTCCAAACATATTTAACACTTAAGCTCTGATAGTCTCTTTTTATTTGCTATAGTCTTTTTATTTACTATATAAAGGTTTTGATTTTTATTTGTAATACTAATTTTTCTGCCTGGAATGAGAGGTATATTCTTGCCTGTTGAGCTATCTAGCCAACTATTCTAAAATACATTACTCTTTCTATCCAATTAATTCTGACAGTATATCCTGTGAAAACATGGGTTAATATAATTTGAGATAAAAATAGGGACATGACAACATACTTCTATAAAATAGGTAATTGGGGCTGGAGCGACAGAAGGTAGGGCATTTACCTTGCATGCAGTCAACCAGGGTTTGTTCCCCAGCATCTCATATGGTCCCTGATCACTTCCAGGAGTGACCCCTGAGGGTTACTGGGTGTGACCCAAAAAGCAAAAATTTTTAAAAAAAGGTAATTTCCTTTAACTTTTATACTTATAAAAACAATAGTCACTTTCTTAATAAATATTTTTTGGGTCACCCCGCCAATGCTCAGGGGTTACTCCTGGCTCTACACTAGGATTTACTCCTGGCGGCACTTAGGGGACCATATGGGATGCCAGGGAATTGAACCCAGGTCGACGGTGTGTAAGGCAAATGCCTTACCCGCTGTCCTATCTCTTTGGCCCCAATAAATATTTTCTTAATAGCTTCTGTGATTTTTTCTTTAGAAAAATTTTGATACAGTTTCAGTCTTACTGTTGAGGAAAACTAATATGTAAGTACAACTACTGTAGAGGAATAGTTCAGTGTTTTGTTATTATCTTACATTACATGTCTTCAAGACACAGTTCAGAACTTTAACTTTATACCCTGCTTTGTATATTAAGTCTCTCAGACTCATATAAAACTCTAATAATAAACATAAATAGATTTGACACAAACCTAGACTTTGGAATCAAAATTTCCCAGAGATGAAAACCAGGAATATGTGTTGCAAATGTCCCTACAAGGATTCCAGGAGTTTAATTAAGCATTTTAAGCGTAGGTAAGAAAAATTACCTCGTTTCCCTCAAAACATGTGGGAAATGTCAGTGTAAATGTAATTTTACTGTAAAAAAAAAACAGATTCTGAATATTGGGTGAACACAATTGATAAAATATAGTAGTAAGACTGCCTAATCCTAGAAAACAAATCAATTCAACGGTGGCAGATATAGAGACACTAACTCACTAAGGTCGGAGCTTTTACCTCATAGTTACAAATAGCAATACCCTCATTTTCTGTATTTTCCAAACATATTTAACACTTCAGCTCTGATACTCTCTTTTATTTACTATAGTCAGAACATACTTTAAGGGTTTTGGTTTTTATTTTGTATTATTTTTTCTGCCCAGAATGACAGTTTTAAACTTGGTTGCTTGATTTTCTTTGGAGGTTATATCTGAGTGCTTGGTGTTTACTCTAGTTTCAGTGCTGAGAGATTGCTCCTGGAATGGGGTGAGGGACCCAACAAGGTTCTGGATCCTACCCAAGATGGAAACAGCCGAAGCCCTTCCCTCTTCACTGACTACAGTTCCAGTTTTAATATTCTTTAGCCACTATGTGCCTATTGTTAAAAACATAGATTAGTTAACTTCTCTTAGGATACGTCCTGGTAAGTAAATTCACCTATTACTTCTTAATGTAGTATTTCCGTTATTGTACTGAAAATACCCTTTGCTTGCATCTTCATTTTTGCTTGCTAACATATTTATGTTGAGGAGCCTTCTGGAAGCAAAGATTTTTTGGTCATTTTTTTTTATTTACTACTGGGAGCAAGGTTGGGTCAGACCTAGTGGTTCTCAAGGTATATTCTTAATTCTCTACCCAAGAGTTTATCACACTCAGAAAACATATGCAAAGGGAATTGAACTGGGATCGGCTGTATACAAGGCAACAGATTACTGCCATGCACTCTAGTCATAAATGAAGTTGAAAATAGAGTCTCAAATATGAAAAATTTTAATAAGTACTTGCTAACCCCTGAATAACATAAAGAAGAAGATATTAATTTTCCCAGAACTGCATGTTCAGTATGTTCAAAAGCCACAATTATTAAAATGAAAATTTCTTACATTTTAAGGAAACAATAAATCTCCAAAACTAGCACTTATCATAGCATTAATCTCACTGAGGCTAACCATACACACCATTGTCTGTATGTCCGTATTTGATATTTATGGCCATATAAACAAATTATCTCCAACAGAATTAAGATGCCAACTTAATCCTTTAATGAAAATTGTATTTATTTATAAATATCATCTTGGTGATGACTTTAGGATGTTCAACATTATGATAAATATTATACAGGCTATTATGAATCTTTATATTGCTGAAGATTTGGTATTAAATAAGATAAATCGGCATTATTTGTAGAAAATTAAAGATAAAGACAAGACAAAAAGAAAGAGAAGCAAATATGATTCACACATTCACATTTTATTGCTAAGATAAAATTATTACTATAACAAAAATGCTATAAATGTTTAACCCCAATATTGATTTAATGCCACACATTGCATAGACAATGTAGTATTATATTGTCTATTTATAAAGAATTATTTTATATATGTTAAATAAGTAAGAAAAATAGGCAACAGAAATACAGGAAGGTATTTACATAACATGTTTTATTCCATTTCCAATTTATTAATCATTATGCTACTGAGTGAATATGAATGTGACACATTGTTCTTAATTCCTTTCAGTCACTATTCCATGTATGTATCATAGAATATGGCTCTGAAATTAAACTGTATTATAAAATGTTCTAAATGCTAAAATTACCTTATTTTATTTGATTTGCATTTATATATCTCTGTATATCATATATACCTATAGTAAAGAGCAGTCATTAAAAGCTTCACATAAGTTAAAATATGATACATATTATTTGAAGAGGTATTGTCTTTTGTCTTGCTGAAATAAGATAAGTTTCCTGTTGATATTTATGATTTTTCAATGACTAAAGATTACTGAAAGGAATTCTACTCTGAAACATGGAATCAAGTATTTAAACATATATATGCTTGAATTTTGTGTAATTTAATGATATTCCCATGTTGAATCTTTGCAAATATTTATGTGAATCACCAGTACTATAAAGTAATTTTAGAAATTCAAAACTACATTATTTTAAGACAATGAATTATTATACAATAAATGTTTTTAAATCCTACTTTAGGTGATGACATTTATGACACTGTTAATGATAAGGCTTCAGCCATACCATACCATATTTTTGTCCATTCCAATACCAGACCCTGCCCCACTCTCCACTTCCTAGCACTGTTATTTTAACATTAACCCATAACTTCACCATAGTGAGCTCAGCTCTGTGACACAGTTCTCATTCTATAACAGATCTTTATCCACAATCAAAATGTTGGTGCACTTATTCCCACTCTCTGTTTCATATATTACAACTTGGAACAACTTTTCCCACTTTGAAAACCGTCCTGTGTGTAGTATCTTGTGTGCTTTATTCTGTCAAGAGCTCAGTTCAAGAGTGACTAGAATAGAGATGTCTTCCAACTTATAAGAAACAACTTTAAGTCTTCGATGTCTTCAGGTAAAATGACACATTTTGAGAATGTGAGTTTCTTTTTTTAGAAAAACAATATAATAACAGAATCGTAATATTTGTCATATTTGCCAGTGACTGTTCTTTAATTCATTCAATATGTGCTCTAAATTTGAAGATAAAAGTCAAGATCATTCACAATCAATTTTGGGACATTATAATGTTATCTTCATATTTGCTTTAAAGATATAAATACAACTTTAGAAAGTGCTGGAGTAACTGTAGAATTCATACAACTAGTTTATATTTATAACAACTATATATATGTTATTTATGTTAATATGTACTAACATTGGTTATTAATTGAAATTCAAATGTGCAAAAGGTATTTACAATAATATTTAAATGGAAATATATTTTTCTTTTTGTGGAAAACAACTGAAATTTAAAGCTAAAAAATACTATAGTTGACATACCACATTGGATTTAATCATTCAAACATATTAGAAACTAAAGAATGGAAAGAATTAAAATAACTTAACTGCACAAATTAGCATATAAAGTTTTCTTTAAAAGTAACTGAGATGTTGAAAGTACATATTCAAGTATCCTCCGATTCCTGCCTTAAATAATGGCTCTTCTCATTAAGCAGAAACTATTCATGGTGGAAAATACATCTCAAATTGCAAAATAATCAACATAATTTTCTCCTGCACATTTAGTTTAGAAATGTTATTAGAGTCTCATTTTAGGTCTTTATGTTTTTCTTTTCAAGATTTCCCCCTGAAATTAGTTCCCTGGAAAGAAAGATATACTCCATGTATCATTTAATATTAAATAATGCCACTTCAGTGAAAGTTACATATGTGGTGTATTTGGATTTCCCCAAATTTAAATATAAAGAGGCAAATATTTTCCATTAAACAAAAAGTTATTATCATTTCTGATAGTACAGGGGAAAGATGTTTGCTTTAACCACACCAGATGGATTTAATTCCCAACACTCCATGTACATGATCCCCTTAGCACTACCAGGATGGGTGCCTCAGCACATCTAGGTATGGCCCCCAAACAAACTAAACAATCCTGCTACATTTCATTGATCAATAAGAAACTATAGCCTCTGCTGAAACTCCACTATAGTAAAATTTGGGAATTTGTGTTATGCAAGAAGTGCCTCAAAATTATGACTCTCTTCTTTCTTCCCCAGTTAACAAATCTCTGAAAATAGACACAAAATAGTACATAATCCTACACAAGCCAGGAATATTTTCAAAATTTTTTCCCACAGTATAAGCAGAAGAGTATAAGTATAAGCATTTTTCTTTTGATTTGTTTCAGAGCACATAACCAGTGAAAAACCATTGACTGTACTCATTTTGGCTTTTCAGTTACCAGCTTACCGAATAGTCAGTTATGAAAGTTTAAAACCAGTTTTATCTTAATACAAAAATTTTAAAAACCGCATATCTACCTCTTTCATGTGTCTACCATGGAAAATTTCTTTGCAGGAAATCATGGCTGGAATGTGTAAGGTATCAGGAGAGCTTTGAAATGGCAATTAGAACTGACAATGGCCGGAGACACTTACATCCAGTCTTACAAGGTTTTCATTGCAACGTTGTATTTATCTCCCAAATTCACCATCTGCCTCCTGATTTTAGTTCCATCTTTTCTCAACAGTCTTTGCTATGAATTAATGTTTTGTACATGACATGGAACAGTTTCCTAACAATTCTTTCTACAATTGTTTCCAATTATAAGTCTTTCAAAACCCAATGCCTACTAATGTATCCTTTTGGCAACAAGCTGTCTGTGAGGAAAATTTCACAATGTCAGTTTCTTTCTGGCACTCTCAAAATTTTACCTCAAGGGAAAAAATATATATGAGAGTAGAAACAATTGTAGGGAACTGGGCAACTTTATACAAGTGCAGCATACTGAATGTGTCTTCATTTCAGTCCCTTACAAAAAATTGTAAATCAATCTCTTTAGCCATTTTAATCTTGTCAAACTCCAACTCTTTTAATCCCAGAGATAAGTGGCAGGTGAATGATAGCTCAAATAAGCAGCTAAGTTGAACTTCACTTCTAAAATCACTTTAACTGCATTTAGATAGTTGTGTTTATTGTCATCCAGAAAGAGGAAAGGAAGCATTTGTTTTATTTGTGTTTGTGTGTTAGGGTAAAATGTAAAATTGTCATGTTTGTGTTTAAGAGATCCTTGTGGATACATAGAAAATGATAAGATACACAGATACAGGTCGTGAGAAAGTATAAAGTATCATATTTTCCTCTATTTTGAAACAAAGAAAGCTATATGAAACTATATATGTGTATATATATATATATATATATATATATATATCAAGGATATGAAAAAACTGGGCAAGATAATCACGATCTTCCCATTGATCATCTATTTGCTAGAGCAGGCACCAGTAATATCTCCATATGTCCTGTCTCATTTATGGGCAAGATAATAAATGGGAAAAATCAGTACTTTCAAACTTTGTTATTATTAATGAGGGTTTTAGTTCCAGAAGCTCTTATCTTGTTTCTGGGATAAATTCAAATAATCATTTGTACCCTCATTTCTGCATCCTTAATCTAGTAAAAATATCAACTCACCTGCAATTATCCACTCCCTACGTACATGTGCAATGGCATTGCCCATTTTATTATACTTATCAAATAGCATGTTGGAGGGCGTGGCTGCAAGCTCCCAGCCACCACACCCAGCAACTGGAAGAGAGACACTCTAGACCTACAGCAGTGCTGCTCAGCCCAATGTGGAGCAGCCCATGGAGTTCTGGAGGATGGTAAATGGGTCAGCCAGTCCCTGATGAATTCAACATAGCTCCTAGGGTTCGCTCTGTGTGTGTGTGTGTGTGTGTGTGTGTTGGGGGGGGGTGACATGCTGGTAGACTTAGAGTGGGGATTTGGGCTCCTCCTTCCATTTCTCCACTTCCATGTTGGAGGGTGTAGCTACGAGCTCCCAGCCTCCACGCCCAGCAACTGGAAGAGAGACATTCCAGATCCACCGCTGTGCTGACCCACAGAGCAGCCACGTGACATTCTTTGACAGTAATGGAAGCTAGGACCAGGTCCTTCCAAGGATCTTTCACATTTATACACTGTAATGATCATTCTCATGCACGGCAGAGCCTGGCAAGCTCCCTGTGTCATATTTGATATTCCAAAAACCAGTAATAGTTATAGTCCTCATTCCCATGACCTGAAGGATTGGTTTAAGGCTCTCACGTGTTCCTGGAGCAAGCAGATGCCCTAGGGTTACACTAGCATGTGACAGCACATAGTAGATGTTACTAGTGCCCACTCGAACAAATCGATGAACAAAGGGAAGACAAGTGATTCAAGTGATCAAATAGCAGAGGTCAAGTAAGTCTTTCAGGGACATAATGTATGGATCTACTTCCAGGAACTCTCAATTAATGTCTGCCATTGAATCATCAACCTTTGGGAGATTTATTTCTCTTAGTGACCCTAAAGAGTTTATTTTTACCCCCAAACTATCCCTCTCCACAAGGATTAGATTTACTTTATTCATTCACCAAATTTTATTAACTGCTTACTGCCAAACTTCATGATTTGTTTAAGGAGCTAGGGTAAAACATGAGCAATGATAGGCCGGAGCGATAGTCAGTGGGTAGGGTGATTGTCTTGCAGCAACCAAGCCAGGTTCAACCCCAGGCATCCCATATGCTCCCCTGAGCCCCGCCAGAGTAATTTCTGAGTACAGAGCCAGGAGTAACCCCTGAGCATAGCCTGCTGTGACCCAAAAGGCATTAAAAAAACTTGAACAATGAGGGCAAGGATTCCTTCCTTATGAAACTTATTCAATGATAGGTAATAAAAAAGAAAGAATGAGAAAATCAATACCATATATGAATATTAAATAGTGTTAAGTACAAAGTAATAGCGCCAGTTCAGTGTGTATCAAACAGTGGTGTTCAAATGTGTAACAGTGATTGGTGCCAATTAGTGAGTGTGGAAAGATTGAAAACAACTGGTCTACCACCGTATTTACTGCTAGCCAGTATGTGGACTGTTACTCAGACCAGGGACTGACATACAAACTTAACAAAATGAAGGATCTGGAATAGAGTTTACAGTGTAGGGTACCGTGTTTACACCCTGATATCAGAAAATATCTGTTCAATTCATGAGTAAGTATTTGAGGATGTTAGAACTAGCTAACTTGGTATTTTTTGAAAGTACATTTTAGACAGAGGAATAGATAAAGCAATACATCTGTAGGGAGAGTGTCTGATGTGTTTAAGGAACAACCCAGAAGCCAGTGAAACTATAGGTCATAGAGTGGAAGAGGCTTAGAGGGAAGATTCAAAAAAGGCATGATTTTAAAACAATTTGTTTTTTCCTCAGACTCATTTATCTTTTGTGTGTGTGAATTCCGGCCACGACAGTCACATAATCTCTAATACTGCCAGACAATGCCTACTTCTCTCTGATTTAGAGTTCTGAAACTAAGGACTCATTCACTCACATTTTTATGCACATGTCTTAATTTCTGTATACCACCAACATGGCAGAGCCTGGCAAGCTACCTGTGTTTTATTTGAAGGAATGGTTTGAGTCTTTTCCTGTTCCTGGAGCAAGCAGATGCCCAAGGGATACACTTGCTTGCAACAGGACATATGGAGATCTTATTGGTGCCTGCTCAAGCAAATTGATGACAATGGGAAGACAAGTGATACAAGTAAAGTGATCTTAATTTTTGCAGGGCCAGGTGAAAACTTTTCTCTGCAAGTGGAGTTCAGTGAGTGTAAATTGAAATGAATAAAAGTATAGAATTGTCTTATATAATTTTGCTCACTCTGCTTAAGTTATTAGACATGACTAGGAATAGCCTAATTTAATTAATAGTAATTAAGTCCACAGAAACAAGGATTCAGACAAGAGATAGTTTATAGTCAATCTGTTGGGCATTTTCACTGAAAAATTAAGAGAAGTACTAAAATTTCCCATTTTCCTATACTAAGCTAGGTTTCCCTTGCTTGACTTTTATTCATTGAATGTTTCATTTTGTTTTACTATGTATGTGTCTCTTTTTTAATATACCCTCATTAATGGAGAGAACATGCTCTATATGGACACAGATATACACACTTGCACACACATATAAATGCACAAGAATAGAATTACAACACAAAAATAGAATTATATTCCTCCCTCCTGGACATATTCAAAGTGCTGCTGTCTTATGATTTTTATTAGTTGTTATTGTTTGGGTTTGGGACTTATAGGTTGGGTTTGGGTCTTATAGGTTATAAGTCACAGATTCTCTTAGTTATTAATATCTGACTTTTTTCACGTACCAAAAGATAGATATCTCTATGACCAGAGAGAATGTAGGTAGGGCACTGCCTTTCTTGCAGCAGATCCTGGTTCCATCTATCCCAAGCACCAATATGGTCTCCTGAGCTTGTCAGAAGTGATACCTGAGCAGAGTCAGGAGAAAGCCCTGAGAAACATAGGGTGTACCCTCTATTCCATAAAAATGTGTTTGCATTTTTAGAGGTGATGATGTAAATAAAATAGCTTATAGACTATCCAAAAATTGGTTATCATAATGCTATCATCTGTTTGGTGACAGAATTCCACGTCATTCTATTTTCATACACAGTCTAGGTATAATCATATCATTATGTGGATAGGCTTCTTAAAGAACTCTTGTGTATTAAAACAAAAGTAAGGGGCCTATGGATCAAATGTGAGTCAATATGGTATTTAAATGCAGATAAGGAAAGTAAGAATTGAAGGTAAGAGAAAAGCAGTTTTTAATATCAGTGAAAAGAGTTATAATTTACATGAAAGAGATTTGTCAGGAGCATTGATGAGAATAGAACAAGTTTAGAATGTGCCTATTCAATTAATGTCATGGAGTTCATTTGTACTTTTAAGGGAGTAATTTAGTGTCCTAGTAGACTTTATATTTTAATCCAATTACAAGTTACTGTTTAGCAATGGATATAAACACAATAAAAATACATTGAACTATAAATCTTGTAAGAAACTGTTCAGTGAAGGTAAGGAGCCTATAGCATCAAGGAAGTAAATAAAATTTTATTCTGCCCCTATATAGAAATATTGATAATTAAGTAAGAATAGATATGCTTAACAGTTAGGGTATTAAAGATTCTACTAGTTTATAAATTAAATTTTCTATATGAAGCAGGACATTAGATCACACAATAAGAACAAAGATAAAAGTTGGTAATTTGGAATTTGAAAAATAAAGCAGTTTTGAAATTTGAAGATTTGGATAAAATGATTAAGGGCAGAGAATTGAAATACTGTGAAGCAATGTAGTATCCATTAGCCCAGGTATACAATGCTCCCTAGAAATGTTAAGTGTCCATATCAGTTTTTAAATAGCTATGCATTATTGCTGGACACCTAGGGAGACTCTATGGGTCATTTTTATTGCTTCTAACATAAGGCATAAAGAAAGCACTTATGGTCACTTAATCTCTTATCATTGTCCCTAATGCAATTTTGCACTTGAGTGATCTTGAAAAAATAGCTGTTCTTTCTACTTGAGAATGATGCTTTCTTAATGAACACCTGTGCATGATATAATAAATGGTTCAATTGAATAGCCTGCCTCAGAAATCAAATTCTGATCCACTGGAACTATTTTACAATCAACCAACCTCTACTAAATATGAATCATTGGCTACCTTGAGGAAGTAAAACAGAAGGAAAAAGTGAAATATATTTCTGCCAGTTAATGCAAATTAAGCATGCTAAACATACTATATAAGAAATACACTTGACACTTAATGCCTGGCCCCTTATTTGGTTGCCATGGTGATCTGATATAAAACTTGATGTGTTATATATGTGCACCTGCCTGCATGAGCATGTGTGTGTTCATGTGTGTGTGCGAGCATGTGTGTCAGACATAGAAATGGTTACAAGGATATATAATTTTCATCAAGGTGGCTTTAGAAAATAGTGTACAGCAATTTCTTTCCTGAGTTTTTGTTTTGTTTTTTGGGGGCCAGCCTAGCTCTAGGCATTGTCTGGGGGATCAAATACAGCACTGAGTTTGTTTGCTGAAAGCATGAAAGGAAGTTCTGACTATATGTCTTCTATTTTTCCCTTACTTGGTTTCAATATTCTTTCTTTAAACTATTAATATTTGACAACTCTGAATCTTGGTATATGTCTGCATACGAAAGGTCTCTGGCTAGCTACCAGACCTGGACCTTTGTTCCTTTGCAATTGCTAGACATTTTCCTCCCTGTTTCTTTAAATAAATTTTATTTATTGGGAGTGGAGGGATAGTTTGGGCCACACCCAACTGTGCTCAATGTTTATTTCTGGCTCTGAGTTCATTCCTGGAATTACTGGGGTGTGAGGAACCTAACCAGGGTTACTTGCAAGCAAACACCTTGACTCCTGTAGTTTCTCTCTTGCCTCTAAATGCACTATTTCTCTTTCTCTTTCTGTAATACCAATTATATTTTGCCTTTTCTTTATAATGGGGTCATATAGTTCTTACAGATTCTTATGTAAAATCAAGACCTAGCTTTTCTTTGTTTCCACCTAATTCAGTTTTTCATTGCTCTCTTTGAACTCCCCAATTCAATTATCCATTTAATATGTGCTGGGTTTGTAGTATTTTCTACAATTATAGATCTCATTTGTTTATATTTGCACATTCTGAATGTTATTTTCTTGTTTAAAACTTCAATATCCATATTTTGTTCATTGATTCAGTTCTGAGCTTATTAACTTGCTTCCTACTTTATTTTGTCAATTTCATTAGCTTTTTCTTAGTTTTCATATCCCTTTGACCTGTATTTGTGACTTTTCTACTTATTTGAATGCATTTGATGACATTTAAAATCTATCTGTGAGAGAGACTTAGTCTATGTCTTCAGGGATGGGTTCTAGAAAACTCTGTCATGCCATTTAGATGACAATTTTATCTGCCAATCCTGCTCATTGAAATTCTTTCATTATAATTTTTTTCAAATCTGAATTAGTAACTTTGGAAAATTACACTTATGTTTCTGTTATATAGTGCTGTATTTGCTTAAATTTAATGTAACAGAATTAAATGAACTCAGCCTTCATTGGCTCCCATTTATGCTGATTATGGCTATGTTTGTGTAGTCTCTGTGCCAGCAGTATGATGAACGGATTTTCTGGGGAACTGCAGGAGGGGCAGAGGTTCAGTTTTTTTGGAAATTATTTTACTTATTCATGTATGTATTTGTTATTCACTTATTTTTTATTCAGGGTTAATTCTTGGTTCTGTACTCAAAGCAGAGGTCACTCCTTGTGGGGCTTGGGTGACCTTATCTGGTGCTGGGATTGAAAATGGGTTGGCTACATGCAAGGCAAATGCCCTCCTGGAGTACTATCTCTCAAACCCTTTGTCTAACCTTTTTGTCGAATATGCTGGTATGGGTGGGGAGGATCTAGGGTCATGTTGGAGGCATCACACTTATTTCTTCTCTCTGCATTCTGATACCTGAAACTTTCTTGTGTCTCTCAGCTCACTTCTTAGTGGCAGCAACAGTCAAAGGGTGGGGAATAGAAGTACATGTGCTGGTGCTGTTTCCTTTGAGATCCTGACAAGAGGCCAGGTCTCTCTGGAGCACCTAACACCTCTGCATGGGCTGTGCTTGAGTCAAAGACTTGTATCTCGACATTATTTTCACTCTGCACAATAGCGGGCCCCCTTGGATTATGTTGCCAGCCCTGCGATCTGTTCTCAACCTCAGAGCTCAATCTCTACTCACTGTGGGTGTGACCTGTGAATTCACTCCCTGTTCTCCTTATCACCAGCAGTCTGTGTTGAGTCAGAGGTTCACGGAGAGGGGTAACATCACTCTTAATGTGGGTTTTCTCAGTGTTCTATCTACCTTGCTACTTTCTTATGCTTTATTATTATTCTTTAGAACATACAGTGGATTTCCTTTATTGCAACATTAAGTCAGGGAATTTGCTTCCTTGCATCTTTTCTCTCTAGTTGTTTTACTCATATACTAAGTGGGTATAAAAGCCCTATTGGTTATTGCTGACCCACCTATATTTTCCTTCTCTTTTGTTGACTGTTAATATAATTGGATGGTCTATGATTAAGTATGCAAATGTTTATAATTTTGATGAAATTTTATTTTACTTCATCAGGGCTGAGATAGTCCTTCAGTACTGCTGGGAGTGGATCAAAATCCATATTCAAATAAATAATTCGAATAGTAATTTGTTTGTTAATAAATAAATTGAAAATTAATGTGGAGGCATTTCTGGTAGTTGTTTTATTTTGTAGCATTTTCCCCCATACCTATTGGATTTCAGGGTCTGACAGAGGGTCACTTCTGGTGATGCTTAGGGGACCTGAGGTGTTGAGGGATGAGCCCAGTTATCCCACCGGCAAAGCATATGCCCAGTCCTTTGAGTTCTCTCTCCAGCTTCACTGTATTGTTTTTCAGTTACATTTTTGAGGTTCCAGGAATTGTACAAGGCATGCACTCTATCAATAAGCCAAATTCCTGGCGCTGCTTTGGTTATTTTATGGTGTAGAGGGTGTGACCCTCATTTGCCTATGCTGCAAAAGGATTTCTTTCTTTCTTTTCTTTCTTTCTTTCTTTCTTTCTTTCTTTCTTTCTTTCTTTCTTTCTTTCTTTCTTTCTTTCTTTCTTTCTTTCTTTCTTTCTTTCTTTCTTTCTTTCTTTCTTTCTTTCTTTCTTTCTTTCTTTCTTTCTTCTCTCTTTCCTTCCTTCCTTCTTCCTTCCTTCCTTCCTTCCTTCCTTCCTTCCTTCCTTCCTTCCTTCCTTCCTTCCTTCCTTCCTTCCTTCCTTTCTTTCTTTCTTTCTTTCTTTCTTTCTTTCTTTCTTTCTTTCTTTCTTTCTTTCTTTCTTTCTTTCTTTCTTTCTTTCCTTCTTTCTTTCTTTCATCCTTCTATCTTTCTTTCTTTCTTTCTTTCTTTCTTTCTTTCTTTCTTTCTTTCTTTCTTTCTTTCTTTCTTTCTTTCTTTCTTTCTTTCTTTCTTTTCTCTCTTTCTTTCTGTCTGTCTGTCTGTCTGTCTGTCTGTCTTTCTTTCTTTCTTTCTTTCGGTCTTTCTTTCTGTCTTTCTGTCTTTCTTTCTTTCTGTCTTTCTTTCTTGCTTTCTTTCTTTCATCCTTCTATCTTTCTTTCTATCTTTCTTTCTTTCTCTCTTTTTCTCTCTCTCTCTTTCTTTCTTTCTTTCTTTCTTTCTTTCTTTCTTTCTTTCTTTCTTTCTTTCTTTCTTTTTATCTCTCTCTTTCTGTCTTTCTCTTTCTCCTTTTCTCTTTCTTTTTTCCTTCCTTCCTTCCTTCCTTCCCTCATTCTTTTCTTTCTTTCCTTTTCCCTACTTTATTTCTTTCTCTTTTTAAATAGACCTGATTATAATACTTTTTTCTTTCTCTTTTTTAATGGACTTATAATAAAGGAATTATGATAATCTTCAAATGGTTTATTATTTATAGAAAGTAAGGAAATGTTTATTAAGGTGATCTTATTTGCCTTATAGTGGTATCCCTATTTTAAGAAATAAAAATTCCGCATAATAATTATCTATAATAATTATCAATGGAATTTTCTGTCTGTTGATCTTAATTGAGTTGAAACACTTAAACTATATTAATCTTTAAAGTTGACTTATATTAATGATAACATTGCTTACTTAATGTGATGTAGGCTCTAAAGCATATTTTGCCATGAAAATATAAGTGAAGAACTACACCACTTGAAATTTCTTCAAGGCAAAAGAGTTTGAACATTCATATATTTGATTATAGTAGATAGAAAGAAGCAACCTAATATATAAGTGGTTGCTTTTTTTTTAAACATGAACTCAGTTGTATAAAATTTACATTTTCAGACTAGAGAATATAAGTAGAATTGCCAAGACCTTCTCTAGTTGTCAACACAATTTTATTCTTTCTGAATTATGGTACTTATACATTATCATTCAATTAACTATATAAAAACTAAGGTAAAATTGCATCTATTTCAAATATCTATGTACCCACAATACTCAGTATAAATTGCCTAGCACAGTATGCTAAACTCTTTTAGGTTAGAAGTTTTTATATTAAAATACATTATGTCTCTTTTCTGCACATTTAGTTCTCCTGATTGATTTTTGAGAATAAAAGACTTACTTCTTACTATTGCCTGTTGTCTCTGAAAATTAGTTAATTTTGATAATTTTATAATACTTTAAAACATTTTTAAATCATGCATGCTAAATTTTAGCTGTGAAGAGGTCAGAAACAGGAGGATGATCTCTTTAAAGGGTAAATGTATATACAATTATCTTATACCTGAATGAGGTATAAGAAAACCCTCTTTATCTTTGGACTAGTGTCTGGAAGAGTGATTGACATGTTGGGGTTGTCATAATAATTAAATAAAGAAACAGTCATGGACTAGAGCTTAAACTATTGTACATCTGCTTGCTAAGTTTCATTTTTACTAGATTCATTTATCTCCTTCTCGAATCTTCGCTCAACACTTTCTTTGAGCAAAATCTAAAAATGCTAGATTTTCTTTGAGCAAAATCTAGTTCTTCAAGTGACCATTGATTCAAAATATACCTTGACATGAACTTTTAACTAACGCCTTTTACACTCTACTGAGGCAAGTGTTTTCCAAGCACACCAGCCTCTCTGATTTCTGCTATTTACTCTTTGAGTTCTATTTCTATGGTTTGCCACTTTTTTTTTTTTGCTTTTTGGGTCACACCCGGCAATGCTCAGGGGTTTCTCCTGGCTCTGCACTCAGGAATGACTCCTGGCGGTGCTCGAGGGACCATATGGGGTGCCGGGGATCGAACCCGGGCCGGCATGGGCCAGCCACGTTCAAGGCAAATGCCCTACCTGCTGGGCTATCACTCCGGCCCCGGTTTGCCACTTTGATTCCCTCTTCTTTCACTGTCTGGAATCCTATACATCCATGTAGTTACTAGGCAAAGATCTTTACCTTCCACAATTTCTTGTTTGAATATTTTTCCTAGAAGGGTGTAATCTGAAAATTCATGATACTTACTTTAGATTTTGTTGAACTTAATGTATGTAATGGTTATTTTCTATTCTGCCCAAATGCCTGTACCATTAAGAAAATGGGTCTTTCTTGTTGTTCTTCTGTGTTCATCAGAAGCACAGAGTAAAATAGCAACTTGGACATATGGCAAAGCAGTGGGGGGTTTTATGTCACTGAAGTCACAAAAGGATAATATGGAATAGTGAAACAAAGTTGGGTTTGGCTTTAATTAGAAGTAGGCAGTAAGTAAGATTTCCAAATACATTAGGGAATGAAGACATTTCAATAATAGACAAAAAATTAAATAGTTATTTATTTGGACTAACAGTGACGTCAAATTTGAAATGTTTTTAACTGAGTAATTTACAATGATACACATTTTAAACAGAAGTGGGATACATGAAAATAATGTTTTATATATATGAAAATTGTCAAAAACAAGTCATGGAGGAAAGGGTTTAAGTAGAAAACCACCTTGGGGACAATGACAATTCTCTAGGCATGAGAAAAAATTCAACTAAAGATTAAAAAATTAGTTAAGCAGAGGCAGAAAATTGAGATATTATTTTAATATCCATCACTCACTTTTTGTACAATATTTTAATTTTTACCATATTTTATGTGAATATTTCAAGTGTTTTAAACAGAACATTGAATTTTGTGCATTGCAATCCACATTAACATGGTTTAGTAATGTTAAACCATAATGTCACATGAGAATAAGGAAGGTGACTCTCTAGAAGAAAAGGCAAGTGTTTTTGGTTCTACAATCAACTCCTAAAAAATTTTCCTACTATTTCCCATTATTTTTTGCAAATAGTATCTTTCAACAAATATTAGTATGCCATTCTCTTAAGAAACCAGGGTGACAAAATAGAACTCCTAATTAATCCATGAAATTAAACATGTAAAATATTTTCTGCAGTTATATACAATAGTGAATAAATTGTAAATAGTTAATAAATAGTGAATAAATTGATAGATATGGACAGATGATGCCTAGACATTTACAATAGAAACAATAACAATTTTGCCTAAAGTGCTTAAAAATGGGTTTGGGGAATAAGAAAGATTTAAGCTAGCTAGAGCTTGAAGGGTAGACTAAAATTTAGAAAGGGAAAAACTTTGGAAAAGCTGTTTTACACTTAAAGGGTAATGGTGTGATAAAAGAACAGAAGTGAAAAGCGCAATGAAATTTTATGTATAAAGTAGCACAATGAAGTACATTTTCTTTGTAGGAGAAAATGTAGAGGTAAATCTGGGGAAAATGCTTTATTTTAGTGCCATGAATACAAGGTTGAGGATTTAACATTTTCCTTGGGACTAAAGATCCAGTGGGAAAGCAATTAAGGAAAATGTGATTTGAAATGCAAATATTGGATAAGTTCAGGAGTTATGTAAGACATAGTGCGTACAGTGAAACTCTGGCAATTATAATAGTCTGGTAATGCAGTAGTAGGATTAGTATAAACTGAACAGTATTAAGAATTGTTATAAGTAAATAAATGTGGTGAGTAAGAAAACAAACAATTGGTGATTGCTTCAATATAGTATATGAGATTTGGAGAAGAAACAAAATCATATTTATGAAATATTTTTTAAGTATTTTATTATATCACCGTGAGATAAACAAATAAAAAGATATACAATTAAAAAGTTCATGTTTGGGTTTTGGTAATACAGTGTTCCAGCACCCGTCCCTCCACCAGTGCCCATCTCTCACCACCAACATCCCCGGTTCACTCCCCCTTCCCCAGCCCACCTCCATGGCAGATTCTTTATTTCTTTCCCTTTCTCTCTCTTTCTCTTTTCCTTCCCTTCCAGACTATTATGAAATATTGTTTCTCAATATGTTATTGTAGCAAGGCACTCAAAAACTGGCTTCATGATTGCCTCACTTTTAATTGATAATAATATTACTATTCATTAAAAATTGAAGAGCACATTAAAATTACTACTTATTGTCAAGTAATATTTGGGCTAAAGTTTAAAATATAAGAAAAATGTCAGTAACTCTCAAAATTCTTCATGCAATTGATTTTGAAACAATGAAAGTTAATTTTATAATTGCATAATTTGCATAAAATTATAAGGCAAACTCTAAAAGGAAATAGGAGGAATATGATAATCATCTTTGCAGTCTTATAAGATGATAACTAATTACACTAGACTTTAAAAAGTCACTTTATGCATTTAAAATTTAGGGGCCATAGCAAGAGTATAGCAGGTAGGGAGTTTAATTGCATGTGGCTGACCCAAGTTCAACCTCTGGCATCACATATGGTCTCCTGAGCATGGCCTAGGGTAATTCCTGAATGAATATCTAGGAGTAATCCCTGAGTAGAGCTGGGTGTGACCCATTAAGTAAAACAAAACCAAAAATTATTTGTTTATATGTCATTTCTGTCTAGCTAATTGGAAAAATATTTTCTTTATATGATACCAGAAAGATTCATCAATTTTAATGGCCATAATAACTCATAGGTAAAATATAAAACAAGATTTTACTAAATTGCTATATTATATCCAGAAAGTGAATATAGCATATGGTTGATTATTGTGGATATAAATAAGGGAATTTATAGTTAACTGATATAGAGTGATATTAAAGATTATTATGTAACTATTGTCTGTAAAGTCTGAAGCAACAGTTTGCTGCTAAATTAGAACTAACTTCTACAGAATGTAATCGAATATATAACAAGTTGAACAAAAGAATTCAATATTTGGTCTCTATGGTCACTATACTAACCATAAGACATTTCAAGAAACGTCTTCACCAGAACCGGAGTGACAGCACAATGGACAGAGCACCGGCCTTGCATGTGGTGTACCTGAATTTGATCCTGGCATCATACATGGGGTTTCATCACCTGCCAGGAGTGATCCCTGAGTGCAGAGTCAGGAATAAGTACTGAGTGCCAATGAGCATGACCCAGAAAATGAAGGACAAAATTTATTCTAAAAATATTCATTTTTGAATTTTGCTGAAAACAACTGTATTCTGAAGGAAAGCATATTATATGTCTATTAGATAAGAATATAAGTCACATTCCATTATGTGAGCTATCTTTTGGCCCAGCATCAAACACCTGTGATTAAATTTTGAGAGAGATGAACTAGTCACCTCCCCCAACCCCAACAGAACAAAATGAAAAACAATACAAATGAACAAGCAGACAAAAATATCCCATCTGAGACCTGGGGAGGGGCAGATGCTCCCCAAGTTTCTGCCCAGCTGAGGCCCCAGCAGTCACACTCACACCGCAACTGATGCTGCCATGCCGACAACTAGACTCCACACCTCAAGACTGAGCTTTGCCGGCCCATAGACTGCCTAAAATGGTAGGTACACCCGATTTTTGGGCTGAAAACTCTAGGTCTTCTAGGGGTCAGAGTAGACAACCTTCCCCCATCCACATATTTTCTGAAACCCCAGCAGCCACTCACCCACAGCACTGCCACTATGTAAGCTAACTGCCTAGTTAAATATTCTGAATTGTCTGGAGTGCGTCACTGCAACAACCAAACTCTACAATACTAATATCCTACTAGGAGTACACAAGATTGGATGGGATTATAAATGAGAAGCCAACTAAGCTCAATCAAAAACCAAAAACATGCTAGGGTTTAAAGCAACAACTGCTTAGTAAACCCTGAGATGAACCTTAATGTTCCCATGGTGAGATGTAATACTTTTCACTATTTTATTTTACTGAGGTGCTTTTTAGTAATTCCATTAACGGTTTAGTGGTAACATGCAATATAAAATAAATATTAGGTCTGCTATGTGGGCTCGTTTGAGGGGTGGTTGGACAAATCGGACAATGATGGTGGAAAGGTCATAGTGATGGAGGGATTGGGGTTGGATACAAATAACTGTAACACATACATTACAACTCTGTAAACCACAGTGCTTAAACAAACTGAAAATAGTATTTACAAAAGATTATAAATTAAATAACCAAAGAATAGCACTAAGTACAATATAGTTTTGCCTTTGAGAAGCTTACTATTTATGCAAACAAGACAGAAATTGGCGTTTAATTTTAAAATGATGTCAAATGTGGTCATGACCCAAGTGAGTGAAATGAGGAAGTTTGTGAACTGAAAAGCAAAATATTTTTTTTTCAAATTGGGAAACATATAACATAATTAATGTTGAATGGCATTGTCATTAAGTAGAATGTCACTAAGATTAAAGACAATGAGTCAGGGCTGAGATATGGCTAAATGGTAAGGATGTTTTAAGTAAATATAAAAAGTGGTATAAAACCTGTTTTAAAAAATAGCTCAATAGAAGCCTATAAAGAGTAGCTGAATAGAAACTTGGGCAATCATGAGCTCAGTTAGCAGAATGATGGTGTGTGAACACAACTGAAGTGTGTGGTTTCCATGAAACATGGTGAGCAACTACAATACCTTTGAGACATGGGGCCAGAGTGATAGTACAGCGGGTAGGGCATTTGCCTTGCATGTGGCCGACCCCGGGTTCAATTCCCGGCATCCCGTATGGTCCCCCAAGCACCACCAGGAGTAATTCCTGAATGCAGATCCAGGAGTAACCCCTTAGCATTGCCAAGTGTGACCCAAAAAAGCAAAAACATAAAAAGACACTCGCTAAAGTGTGAAAATATGGTCACCGTAATAAGGCAAAAAAAGAAGGCTGGAAAGACTTAAAAAAAAAAGATGTTCCTAAATCTTAAGACTTAAAAAATAAAATACATCTCTCTTTAAAAAGTTGTAATGCTGCAAAGCATTTTTAAGGCTTCACCACATGGAGAAAAGGGAATAAGTCACAGTTAGTAGTGGTGTAAATGGGTGTAGACACTTGACAAAGCAGCATGAACACTCCCTGAGAAATTATAAATTCAGATTCCATAACACTCACTTACTTTATTTACCAGAAGCATAAGAAAAACATTAAATTAAATAGATTCATGCTCTTCTATGCTCACTCAATGGTTATTTACAATAATCAAGGGATTGAAAAGGCATTAGTCTCCATTGGCAGACAATTGGCTAAAGATATGAGATATATATACAAAATGGATTACTTCTAAGCTACTGCAAATTTTAAAAAAAATCATATCAGCAGCAATATCGTGACAAGACACAAAGTGAATTAATTCAGACAGAAAAGGATGAAGCCGTATTATGTTTCTCAAGTATTGAACATAGCAAAACAAGATGATTGAATGGGTTAAAAAATAAAATTTTAGATGCTAAACAAATTAATAGCCATTGAAATGGAAGGGGGTAAGTAAACAGGACAAAACATGTCCAAAGGAATCAATTTTATGTAAAGAATAGACTCTCATTTTAAGCGAGAAACCTACAGCATTGTATACAGAAGTCTACTTACAATAATGCATGACTGAAATTTAAGTGATATTAAAAATGTTGTTACTTCAATTGTTTTTCAAATATTGTTTATATGTCCCAGAAGCACAGGATTAGTTTATAAGTGACATGCTTATAAATCTATTGTAAACTTCTGTTCCCTTTGTTTACTTTTCATCTTATTTATAATGGGGAAGGATCAGACAAGATCCAACTGTGATAAGGGTTTATTCCTGCCTCGTTATTAAAGATAACTCTATGGTGGTGCTCATGGGACCATACAAATAGGTAGTGCCTGGTTCAGAACATGAGAAAGGCCAACCCTTCTCTGCTATACTGACTCTCCAAACTCAAAACATTCTTGCTCACTGTACTAAAGACATTTCTAACATTCTTCTAGCATTAAAAATGTGTTTTAGACAAAAATTCACAGGCAGTAATTGGGACAGCACTTTTGCACATAAATTACCTCAATACATATTATAATTATCTAAACTGAAATTAGTAACTTTTGCCAATGGAAAAGAAAATGTCATAAACTTAAAATACCTCCTGAAGAATCAATTAATGAGGGGTTAATTCTTAAATCAAACATTATCTTTTCAAAAGGGATATTATGAAATCGATTCCATTCACAATTGTGCCACAGAAAATCAAATACCTAGGAATCAGCTTAACCAAGTGTGTAAAGGATCTATACAAAGAGAACTACAAGACACTGCTTCAAGAAATAAAAAGAGGACACGAGGAAATGGAAACACATTCCCTGCTCATGGATGGGGAGAATTAACATTGTTAAGATGGTAATACTCCCTAGAGCTTTGTACAGATTCAATGCGGTTCCTATAAGGATTCCCATGACATTCTTTAAAGAAATTGACCAAACACTTCTGAAATTCATATGGAATAATAAGCCCCCCCACGGATAGCTAAAGCAATCCTTGGGAAGAAGAAGATGGGAGGCATCACCTTTCCCAACCTCAAACTGTACTACAAAGCAGCAGTAATTAAAACAGCGTGGTACTGGAATAAAAACAGACCGGTGGACCTATGGAATAGAGTTGAGTATCCTGACACCCACCCTCAAAGACATGATCAGTTAATCTTTGATAAAGGTGCAAAGAGTCCAAACTGGAGTAAGGAAAGCCTCTTCAACAAGTGGTGCTGGGAAAACTGGACAGCTACATGTAGAAAAATGAATTTGGACCTGTGTCTAACACCTTGCACAAAAATCAGTTCAAAATGGATTAAAGATCTCAATGTCAGACCTGAATCCATAAAGTATGTTGAAGAAAATATAGGAAAAACCCTCCACGACATCGATGCTAAAGACATCTTCAAAGGTGAAGCACCATTAACAAAGCAACTAGAAGAAAATATAAATATATGGGACTACATGAAACTGAAGAGCTTCTGCACCTCGAAAGAAACAGTGACCAAGATAGAAAGACAGTCGACGGAATGGGAAAGAATATTCACCCAATACCCATCTGATAAGGGGTTAATATCCAGGATATATCAGGCACTGGTACAGCTATATAAAAAAAAACAGCCAACCCCATTAGAAAATGGGGAGAGGAGATGAACAGAAACTTTGACAAGGAAGAAATCCGAATGGCCAAAAGGCATATGAAAAAATGCTCATCATCACTAATCATCAGAGAGATGCAAATCAAAACAACAATGAGATATCACCTCACACCACAGAGAATGGCCCATATCCAAAAGGGTAAAAGCAACAAGTGCTGGCGTGGATGTGGGGAAAAGGGACTCTCATACACTGTTGGTGGGAATGTCGACTTGTACAACCTTTCTGGAAAACAATATGGACATTCCTCCAAAGACTAGAAATTGAGCTCCCCTTTGACCCAGCCATACCGCTCCTGGGAATATACCCTGGAAAGCCAAAACGCACAGCGGAAACACAATCCGCACTTTTATTTTCATAGCAGCACTGTTCACAATAGCCAAAACCTGGAAACAACCAGTATGCCCGAGAACTGATGACTGGATAAAGAAACTGTGGTACATCTACACGATGGAATACTATGCAGCTGTCAGAAAAAATGAAGTTATGAAATTTTGCTATAAATGGATGGATATGGAAAGAATCATGTTGAGTGAAATTAGTCAGAAGGAAAGGGAGAGACATAGAATGACTGCATTTATTTGCATGGCATAAATATACTAGGTGATCTTACCAAAAGTGGAAATTACCACAAGCGTGTGGGAGTCAGAGGTTGGTTTAGATAGAGAAAGGAACATGAGTGAATAAATGTCTAAAAGTTCTGATGCTAACATAGAACTGAGCATTAAGGACAGATAAAAAATACAAATGATGGCTTCTAAGTGTACGTGAGTGCAACCCACAATGTGTGGGAGAAGGAGGAGAGAGAGAGGGAGAGGAGAGAGGAGATAAAGAACCTGCCATTTAGGCGGGATGTGGGAGGGGGAGGGAATTGGGGACATGGGTGGTGGCTGAGGGGCACTGGTGGAGGGCGGGGGTGCTGGAACACTGTGTGACCGAAACCCCCAAGCGTGAGCAACTTTGTAATTGTATATCTCACGGTGGTATAATAAAATGTTTAAAAAAAAAAAAATAAATAAAGATGAAAAAAAAAAAAAAAATAATAAAAAAAAAAAATAAAAAAAAAAAAAAAAAAAAAAAAAACATTATCTTTTCAGAAATACAGATATTTAATAACTAAATAGATAAAAGAATTGCTTATGAGTAATAGACACTACACGTGTAGTATTTGATATGCCAAAACCAGTAATAATAATAGACCTCATTCCTATGACCTGAAAGAATGGTTTGAGGCTCTTCATGTTCCTGGAGCCAGCAGAGGCCCTTGGGCTATTCTAGCTCTCAAACAGGGACAAATGGATATGTTACTGGTGCCGGCTCTAGCAAATCAATGAAGAATGGGAACACAAGTGATACAAGTGATATTTATTTGGGGGTGTTCCCAAATGGTGTTAAAAGGTGCCCAGAGCCACAGCTGGTGATGTTCAGCAAGCTGGGAGTGGCTGATTCAATGCTAGGGCCAGAGCTTATACATGGTGTTGCTCAAGCCCCCTGGGAATTTTATTTTATACATAAATACTTTGCAATATTTAGTATAGCAAACGTATAGACACAGAATACTTGTACTATATTCCCAATTAGCATGCTATACTCAATATTACAGTGTCCTTAACTCACCTGCAACTTAGACTTGTCTATGAGATATATTTTAAATCTTTTTTTTTAAAGGAGGGGACCATATAAGGTACCAGGAGGGTTGCTTGCAGCTCAATCATCCTATCCACCTTACTATTTCTGGTCCCTAAACCATTCTTTAAAATCCAACCTCAGCATAAACCATTTAACTAAAATATAAGCTATTCAGCTTTCTAGAGAGATCCTTTTTTATAACAGATCCCTTATTAGAATGGACTTTATCTATATTTTCTCAAAGTGATTTTACTTTTTTTTGACTATAATACCCATGTAATAATTAGTTTCCATATCATTTTGGCAAAGATCCATTGCTCACTTACTAGCAGGAGACATTTTTGCTCCTGAGAAACCTCTGAGATGAGTAAATCTTGAAAGTGTGGCATTAGTATAGATGTTATCTATCTCCCACATTCCCCTCTGAAAGCTAAGTCTGTCCACATGCTCTACACCCTGTGAGCTTACCATCAAGTCGGTCATGGTCCTCTTGCCATTTTTGAAGCAAAGTAGAATCCATACAATTGGAAGCAACCACAAGTTTTGGCAGGGGAGGGTGAAAGCATTTGACACCCTCAGTGGTTGTTAATATAAATTGTCAGTTCTGGCATTCAATTTCTTTGCTTCTTGATTTTATTTTGTATCTGATTTTCCTCAAGGTTTACTAGCTTGTGCTACTTTTCTAATCAACAAGTTTATGGTTTCACATTAGTTTTACTGGAGCACATTCCCTTCCACATGAGATGATGCCAATTTTGATTTATGGTATATTCTCCCTTTCTTAGTGATGGGGGAAAATTAGCATCGTCAAGATGGATATTTTCTCAGTGTGAGAGACTTATTTCTGTTCAATCTCTATACAGAAATTTTTGTAGAGTTGTTTTAATTTCTATAAACAGAAGAAAGGCTCCAGCAACCTTATTAAATCTCAGCCTTGGAACCTTTCACTTGTTTTAAAACTATACATCTCTACAGTCTCATCTCATCTTGGCAACCTGTATTTTAAAATGTGACATAGATAAAGATCCATAATCACAAAGTTAAATGATGATTTAATGATTTATATATGTACTATATACATATATATCACATAACACATTTGATACAATTTCAGGCTTTTATATGTAATACATAAGTATGTATTCTAATTAATGAACTACCTTTCAAAATATTTAAATATTTTTAATATATTTTTTTTGCTTTTTGGGTCACACCCAGTGATGCTCAGGGGTTACTCCTGGCTCTGCACTCAGGAATGACTCCTGGCGGTGCTCGGGGGACCAGATGGGATGCTGGGGATCGAACCCTAGCCAGCACAGGCCGCCACGTGCAAGGCAAACACCCTACCCACAGGGCTATAGCTCCGGCCCCAAAATATTTAAATATTTATATTTGAAAAATATGAACTTGATTAAATGATAACACTTGATCACTTGATATCCCATTATTCGTCAATTTGCTCCAGCGGGCACCTCTTTCCATTTGACACTATCAGGTGCCAGTATAGCCCAATGGCATATGCTTGTTCAAGGAATAAAAGAGCCTCAAACCCTTCATTCAGGGTCTTGATGAAGAAGTCTGATCATCTTGTAGGTGGGCGACCATGTAATCTTTTGATGTCCCATGGGATCCAGTTGGTAATGGCTCTAGTCTCCAAGTCACATTAAATATCCAACCCATCTAATTTTCTACACATTGGTAAATGAGACAGTGTCCCTAACTCTGGAACATCGAAGGAGGTCAAACTTCTCTCATTTGAGTGAGGCGTGATATTCCAAGCATAGCTCTTTCGATTCATCTTTGGGGAGACCTGAATAGCATTCTCATAATGCTTTCATAGGGCCCAGGTCTCTGAGGCATATGTTAATGCAGGGATAACGGTGGAGTCGAAGAGATGCGCCCAGAGCCAGAGGTTCTTTGTCCTTTTAGCTATATCTTTGATGCTCTTGAAGGCGTTCCATGACACTCTCTTCCTCCTGTGCAGCTTAGGTTTTAGGTCGTTCATCATGTTGAGTTCTCGACCTAGGTACACATAACTGCTGTATTCAGAGATGTTTGTTCCATTGAGAGTGAATGGGGCATCTGGAACTGATTCTGTTGATACTGAAGCGGACATCAAAACCCTAGCCAAACAGGGCATTCAAACCAGTACATCAAGATCCTTCATGAGCTGTATTATGGATTCACCACCAGGATCTCTCCATTCCACAAGGGAAGTGATCATTGATGTCAAAAAGAGGGGTTCGGCAGGTTGATACCATTTCACCAAAACTCTTCAGCGCCACCCTCGAGAACATTATCCGACAATTAGAATGGGAAGGAATGGGGAGTGAACTATACCACCTCTGCTTTGCTGAAGGCATTGTTCTAATAACACCAAACATTAGCCAAGAGGCGTAAATGCTGGCTGATTTCAATCGAGAATGTGGAAAGGTAGGTCTACAGTTGAATTCCAACAAAACAATGTTTATGAAAAATGACTAGTTCCAGATTAAATGATATATTGATAACAAAAAATAAAGCCTTCTATTTGGATATTAAAAAACAAAGATGTCATCTACTATGAAAAGAGGAAATTTTAACGGGAATTAAAAAATGATCAATACCAATAAGAAAGTTACATGATATACAGACTATTTGAATAAAATAAAGCTTGTTTTTCCTTTATTATTAATGTATTAAAACTATATTCTATTTTTAGGGAAGGAATATCCATGAAGCAATTAGGATATAGTGAAGGGGTTATTTAGAAAAAAGAATAAAATTTAATTTTGCTTAATTCCTATCATATTATTTACATGATGGTTTATTCAGTTCCATTTCCTTGGTTTTAGAGCATATTTATGAGGAAAGAATTAGCCACTGTGGTTTTTCTTTATCGCAGGATGTCATTGGCATATCATTTGATTTTCCTTTGATATAAAAACCTCCATTCAAAGAGTAGGAGAAACAGTACATCAATTAAGTCTCTTGCCTTGCAGACAATTGAACTGGTTAAATAGCTAGTGCTGCAATTGTATCCCAAGTCCCACCAGGTAACCCCTGAACTCAGATCCTGAAGTTGTCCTAAACTTAGTCAGGTATGTGCCTAAAACCAGGAAAACAAACAAAAATCTCCATTTGAAGACCATAATCAAACCACATGTCATATTGCCTGTTCACATGAATAATTGCAAAATGTGACAGAATTTGGCAATTTGTGATTTTGAGCTTTCTAATAAAAAAGTATCAGTTATGACTTCACATTTCCTGAGAAATACTGCTCAGAATTTCAAACATAATCAATGTTTCCATTTTCAGTACAACAGAGTAGATGCTAAGATTTCTTTCTAATTGAGAACCTTCAATAATACTTTATCTCATATGTATATCTCATCTTGGGATAATTAAAAAAGTTACTTTATCAGCTCCTGGAGTAAATAAAACCTGTTTAGAGAGCTATATTGTGGAATATTTAGAAACAACAGTGTGGAATGTAGAACAAATTGACTTAAATAAACATACTTGTTTTAACTTTCCAGTAAAACTTGGCCTACTTTTTTGGGTTTCCTGTGCACATACTTTCTTACACTTACTCATAATCTATTATAATTAAATTCACTGCAATCAGGACACTACTGAGCCATCTAGTCTCCTTTCCCTCCAACTTTGCTATCTAGAATATACCTAATCCAGTAGCTCTCTCCCTTGCTCTATTCTATAATTCTAATGGAAGAATTTCTAGTAAGCTTTGTGAAGCTTCACCTTTATTTTTTTATCCCAGTATATTCCAAGTGGTCAATTCTGCTCCTAGGGGTGATTGGAATGATACTGAAGGGGTGGGTGTTTTTAGTGGCCTCGGGTATAAGTGAGGAGTCCTGATTGCTCTCTTAAGTAAGGTAGATTTCCTGAGGGTCAATGAATGATCTGTTTTATTTAGGGGACAGTAGGCTAAATAAATTGGGAGGCTGCCTAAACCAGTACTGCTGGGAATATTATAAATATATTTATATCTAATGGTATATAAATGCTTTTCTGAGCATGATTTATCCCCATTTAATCTCCTTTTACATCTTTATTTAAATAACTCGAATACATATTGATTGAGTTTGCTAAATAACTATTTAGTCTGATGCATGCCAGTAAGAGCTTTTTCTCCAGATGGCATTAAAACAATAATCAATAGTCTTTACATAAATTATAAATGTAGGTCTGTCTGCACCAAATTTAATAGTGTCCCAGTCCTTATTTTTCCATTTTTATAAAGCAATGTTCTTTAGCTTAGTTAAATTATTATCACATTAAACCAAAGTGTTAGTCTGTGAGTAAAATTTTCCAGAAAGAAAAATTGAAGGTATATTGAAGGTATTATCCTTAGCAAAATAAGTCTAACCTTCTGGAATGGATATCCTTCTATAAGTATTCCTTACTTATTACAAGTAAACATTCTTTTAAATTTAAAGACAAGTTACCAAATTCTATCCCCTTAAATATTTTGAACTATTCTATTTAAAATTTGTGAAAGTGACAATTTCAGATTTTGACATGTTGTTGAAACTAGCACATTTAAATAAAATTGACAAGCACTTCCAAATCATTTATTATAACTGTTGTTATCTGACAGCAGGCTCAGTTAGAGTAGTGCCAGATGTCAACACCTTTCATTTATTTTCAGAACAATAAACAGTTTTGAGAAAAGTCTGAATACAGAAGACTGCAAAGAAAAGTGAGAGAACAATATGAGGCTTTTAAGCAGTGATTGCCTTCAAACTAACTTTTTGTTCCCTTTTTCTTTAGGAATTTACATTTAGGAACAATTCTAATGACCTTTCTAAACTCATAACTGTTATATTGTAGTAGCACCTGGACCTTTAAATGACATTTAATGTTACTATATTCTATTTTGGAAAATATCTTTAGAAAGGGCTGTTGATTAGTTTTTTTAAAAAAAAATGCTAGTTTGAATGAATTTGATCCTGTGAATTTCTTTAAGTCTTTTTATGATTTAAACTAAAAATCTCTTCACTTTGTTATGTGACAATTGACCACCCTATAGAAATTGAATTGGCACTTTTGACCTCTGTCCCTCAGGGTCAGTGACAAAGAATAGGACAAAAACAAGGACCAGCTAAGCTTTAAGCTCATCAGGAGCCATAAAGCTTTAAGGCCACCAGACACAAGGAGACACAGGCAGGCCATTCTTTAAGATACAATGTGGCAGCCACCCTGGTTCCCAGTATATGGGTTAGTTTTGTCAGAGACCCTAAGGGCAGTTGGCAATTCAAAGGGCCCATGAAGAGCAGAGGCTGGGCTACTTCTCTAGTCTAATACCTGCCACCTAAAAAGTACTGAGCAAACACCTGACCTTTTCCTATTCTGCTTCCGTCTCTGCTCCCTTCCACCTAAAACACGTTTATTAGACTCTTTCCTGGGCACACTTTTGTGGCCCAATTATAGTCTAAGACCTAACCTATTTTGCCAACGAGACTTTCCCAACCTTGTTTTTAGGTTTTTGCTTTGTTCTACAAGTTAGAGGGACAATGTGCCGCACTTTATGCTGTTGCTATCATTTACTCCCTCGAATCTACTATTTATATCTTTCTGATCTCATTCAATTTATGGTTATGGTAAACTGTTTTGTGATGTAGGTAGGCCCCAGGTGTGACTTATGTGAGAGAGGAGAGAGAGGGTCACTTCCATCCTATTCACCACTGCTGTCTTGGGACCCACTGTGAATGACGGGACTTACAGAGTCTACATTGAGGCCCTGCATGACATGGGCCTCAAGTCCCACCAATCACAGCAGGTGGCCGTCAAGCCACACCTGCCTTGTTTGGTCTTCTTGGTGCAGGGAGTTGACCACCCAACACCCGATTTCTCTGGGAGCCACTAACTTAGGCTGTGGTGAAGTGCTGCTCTTTGAAGGAAAGGAAGGTCAGTCCTAAGCCTACCCAGAATTTAGAAGTTTTTTGTTTTCCTCACAGAAAAAAATTCAGTAGATGAGCAGTAAAGCAAAATAGATTTTATTATGGAGGCTTTAGGATAGGAGAGAGGAAGAGGAAGAGATAGGAGAGAGAGAGAGAGAAAGAGAGACAGAGTCAGGAGAGAGAGTGAGAGAGAAAGAGACAGACAGAGAGAGAGCAATGTGCTCAAGAGAGAATGCGGGCTTCGCCAAAAGGCAGAGAGAGTCCTTGATGTAGGCAGGCAGACAGGGGGACCCCAAGGCAATGAAGTTTCACCCTAAGGCTGTCCAGAGTCACCTGTTTGGAAACCAAAACCAAGACTTGTGAGACCCATAAACCCTCAGTAGACCTTGAGGAATCTGGATCAACTGTCTCAGCCCAGCCCTTAATCTAGTTACATTCCAGGACAGAAGATCCAGCAGAAACCAGTCAAGAAAAGGAGATTTTCAAAGAAAACCACTCCCAAAATCTACTCCCCTTGACAAGGGCCCTATCAATAAACTTTAACCTAGATTGAGGCCCCACATGGGAATAGCTTGGGAAGAAATCTATAAAAGCCATCCTGACGTGCATATGCTGCCCTAAGCCCATATGGCACTTGAGCCCACGTAGCCGAGCACATGTGGTGCCCTAGCACGTGTGTTGCCTGCATCTCCCCTCTTGAGATCTGTGCTCTCTCTCTCACTTTCCCTCCTCTTTTTCCTTCCAAAAACCTCCATAATAAAATCTGTTCTACTTCACTAGACTACTTGCTCGACTACTCCTGAAAATTCTTTTCTGCAAAGAAGACAAGAACCCTGAAGAAACCCTGGATAAGGCCTAGGACTGACTTGCATTTTTTCAGTTCCTTAGCCTATCCAGCAGGTCCCGGGCAGCAGCGGCAGTTGGGGAGAAAGTGAACATCTCTCTCTCCATCCTGCTTCTCATAAGCCACCCATGAGGCTCACCTACATCACCCTAAATGGTTTTAAAGACTGGGACTGGGCTGGGCCCTAGAGGGTTAATTGGATTAAGGACTGCGCAGAGAAGGTTGATCCAGCTTCTACAGGGTCTTTATTGATTAAGACCTTATCAACTCTTGGTTCCTGATTCCAAAAGGTAGGTCTGAACAGCTTTAGGGCTAGTAGTTTTATCCCAGAAAGTTAATTGCCATGGGGACCCTTCCCTGTATGCCTGCCTATATAATTTTGAACATGACCTTGTTGGATTCAGAATCTACACTGAGGCCCTTGTAAGAAAATTGGAAGAAAATAATTTTATGTTCACCTTATAAAGACCTTATTAAAATTATTTTATATTTGGTAAATCTGGGTCGGATTGAAAAAAAAAAAACTGCTGCAGGGTGGGTGTTGATGACCTGGGCTGTGATAGTCTGGTCTGCTGGGTGGAGTTGTGACGAGAGAGAAGTCCGGATGTGGAAAATGGTGGGCCTCATGGAGTAGGGGGTGTCCTCTGGCTTGTTGTGAGGCTCTGCTGGGGTGGCAGGCCAGAGCTAGAACCCGCCATGCCTCCCGGGTGCCTCATGAGTGGCTGGGCACAGGGAAAACAAGTAGCAGCTCTGCCCCATGTCTGAGAGAACATGTCTGAGTGCCCCGGTTCATCAATAAATGCTTTATTTAGAGTTGACTACAACAGTATGCCACCCACACGGCAAGCCTGGCAAGCTGCTCGTAGTATTTAATATGCCAAATACCAGTAACATTTATATTAGGTCATTCCCATGATCTAATATAATGGTTTGAGGCTCTTTATGTTCCTGGAGCAAGCAGATGCCTTTGGGTTCTACTAGCATGAGACAGGACAAAGAGAGAGATATTACTGGTGCCCGCTCTAGCAAATAGATGATTAATGGGAAGATAGTGATAGTGATTTGGTAAATCATTTTCTCTTACTTTTAATCGTGACTAAACAAGTCTAAAAACATAATTATTGTTGTGTAAAGTTTAAGTCTTTCTGAATATAACATCTTTGTTGATTATAGAACTCAAACAATTCCTTTCACTCAAACATTAACTATCAGCCTAACACTTACAATTTGAGCATGTATTCAGGCATTTGCTATGTTATAAAATGCGTTATTGTGTTTCAAATCTAGAAAGAGTGGCATCTCAAAAGTGTACTGAAACTGAAGAGATATAAAAAAGAGATCACTTGTATCATTTGTATCACTAGTCTTCCTGTTGTTCATCGATTTGCTCCAGCGGGCACCAGTAACATCTCCATATGTCCTGTTGCAAGCAAGTGTAGCCCAAGGGCATCTGTTTGCTCCAAAAACAAAATTCTGAGCCTCAAACCATTCCTTCAGGACATGAGAATGAGGTCCATAATTGCTACTGGTTTTTGGCATATCAAATAAAACATGGGTAGCTTGCCAGGCTCTGCCGTTTAGGAGGTATACTCTCAGTCGAAGACTCTCATCTCGAGCATTTACTGATGAAACTCAACAGGGGAAGATCAGGTTTTCTTTTGGGTGGAACTCTGAGAAGCTGTGGAGTCTGGATGTTGAGAATAACTGACCTATTGGTATGGGGGGTTCCTCTGGCTTCTTTCTAGGCTCACTGGGATGACGGGTCATGGCTAGAACCTGCCTAGAACTGTATAGAGTGTATAAATGTGAAATATCATGGGAAGGACCTGATCCTAACATCCAGTATTATCTAAGACAGTCAATGGAGCTGTGGGTCTGGCATGTCTCTCTTCCAGGGTTGCTGGCATAGAGGTGGGACCCAATTCCCGCACCAAGTTTGGCGAGTGTGGCACCTCCCCTGCATGTGTGAGTGAACTCTTGGAGCTATGTTGAACTACGTATGTTGGACTTAGAGTCCAACATAGCTCTAATGGTTTGCTCACACATGTCGGGAGGGGCCATGCTGGCTAGAATGGGGATATGGGACCCTTCTCCCATTACTCCACCTCCACCTCCAGCCCTGGAAGAGAGACATGCCAGATCCACAGCTCTGTCAGCAACCCGGAAGAGAGACGATCCAGACCCAAAAAGAGATATTTGGTGCAATATATATATGACCCCTATATAGTCAGAAGAAATAAAATGATTGGTGACTTCATGAAGAAATAATTAGGATGACAAGTTTAAATGTGTGATTGCAAATAAATGAAGTATAATGGAAATAAAGCATTCCTTCTAATAACATATTCTAATGCTGATTAAATTATCTGATACTAAAGTGGAAATATAAAGTGTTTGATGCTTGGCTTATGAAATGTTCAAATATCTTTGGGGCAAGCAAGTACTGTCTCTTCATGGTTGACCACATTTCTCAGAATTTGCTTCTTCACCTGGTACCAGGTAAGTACAGGGAGTAGTAAACACACATTTTCAATGGTAAGTTCATTACACAAATGCTATGTCTGCCTTATGTAACTGTAGTAGTATATGGCTCTCGCCTAGAGTGCAGCCCAACAGCTCAGGGCCTCTAGGTTTGCCTCTAACAGTGCTCATGGAGACATGTAGCACTGAGAATAGAATCTGTCTTAGCCCCTTTACAACCCTGTAATGTATGGTGGCCTATTAGACTTTTTTAATAGTCTACCAACCGTTCGCTTACAGTGTGTTACAAAGAAAGAGCTATATATGGCTGTTGTATCTTATTCTGGAACTGGTCTTATATAGCAAATAACTTGTTATTCTTGAGTTCTCTGTATTCTCACAAAAGCTACAGTGTTTTTAACTTGTTGGCCTGGGTTTTTTAACCATAGTCTTTGATAACACGTATGTTGTTGCACTATTCTCTTTTCTTGATTTCATTTGTTAACTTTTTATTTCATCTTATATGAACTTTTGTTAATTTTTGTGTATGGGAATTTTGTGTGTATGAATTTAAATTTCACACAAGAAAACAAGGGTAGAGGGTTTCATTACACAGCCTAAGTGTCCATCAGTGGAGGAGGGGACAGATAGATGTGTAACGTATATTATTCAGTCATATGAAAGTATAAAATGTTCTCATTTTCACTAACAGGGATGGAAATGGAAAGGTTTGTGTTGCATGAAATTAGTCAGAAAGAGAAAACCAAATAAAAGATGATATCACTCATATGTAATAATTAACAAAGCAAAAGAGACAGGATAATAAATGAAAATGAATGGTGAGTTTCTACAGACAAATGGTTACCAAACGAGAAAATATGGAGAACAAAGAGCAGATGGGATACGATGAACCTTAGTGGAGGAAAATTAATGTATTCAGTTTAGTAAAATGTATTTGTAGGGACAAGAACATATATTCTAAATAAATAAATAAATAAATATATATGTATTTATATATAGTGTTGTGAACAGATGTTATACCAAATAAAAAATTAAATGTATATGTACTCTTTTTTTATTTGTTTGTTTCAATAAAAAGTCCATGTCAGAGACTCACAGACATGGGGCAGAGCTGCTACTTGCTCTCCCTGTGCCCAGCTGCTCACGAGGTGCCCAGGAGGGATGGCAAGTTCTAGCCCTGGCCTGCCACCCTAGCAGAGCCTTGCAACAAGCCAGATGACCCCCCACTCCAGGAGGGCCTCCATTTTCCACATCCGGACTTTTCTCTCATCAGAACTCCACCCAGCAGACCAGCCTATCACAGCCCGGCCTGCTTGGCCATTCATCAATAAATACTGGACTTAGAGATGACTACAAGAGTATGCTACCTGCATGGCAGAGCCTGGCAAGCTACCCGGGTTTTATTTGATATGCCAAATACCAGTAACAATTATAGACCTCATTCTGGAATGGATTGAGGCTCTTTATGTTCCTGGAGCAATCAGATGCCCTTGGGCTCTACTAGCATGAGACAGGACATATGCAGATGTTACTGGGGCCCGCTCGAGTAAATCGATGATGAACAGGAAGACAGACAGTGACAGTGATATATAGTGTTGTGAACAGATGTTATACCAAATAAAAAATTAAATGTATATGTAAGCTTTTTAATTTGTTTGTTTTGAGCTACACCCAATGGTGCTCAGGACTAAATCCTGGGACCACAATCAGGAATTACTGCTGGTGGTGCTTAAGGGACTGAACATGGAACCAGGAATCAAACCAGGAACCAAAACAGAGTACAAGATAATCACTATATCTGCTTACTATAGTTCTGGCCCATCTATTGTCTATCTGCTTATCTGTCTCTCTGTTTGCCTGTCTGTCTGTCTGTCTGCCTGCCTACTGCCTGCCTGTCTGTCAGTCTGTCTGTCTGTCTGTCTGTCTGTCTGTCTGTCTATCTATCTTTCTATCTATCTATCTATCTATCTATCTATCTATCTATCTATCTATCTATCTATCTATCTATCTATCTATCTATCTATCTATCTATCTATCTATCTATCTATCTATCTATCTATCTATCTATCTATCTATCTATCTATCTATCTACCCATGCACTTAGTATTATCTTTAAACTTAATAAAACTTTTTTTGCAGTTTTCCACTTGACATTTTTCAAGTCAGAATATTTGACCATAGTATATTTGGTTGTACATAATGCAAGAAGGCAAACACATTGTAGCTAAACACGGTGATGAGTTGTTCTCTTTGATTCAAATGCTTAACTATATCTTACTACTCATACAATGCATATTTTCCCTCTGAAGACAGCAAATAATTACTTTTACTTTAGATCAGTTTGTTTCAGATATCAAGGTAAAGATCTGTGCATTCAAATCTAATTAAGATATCCCACTTAACCTTAAAAAAACAGAATTTTCTGTGTAGCCAAAGGATATTTTTTTATCGAGATCTATCAACTTCCCATCCACCTGTAAACAAGTTACAGTGGCAAGTTGTTTCTTGGAAACAAATAGGATAATTAGAAGAGGTGTTTTGATAGGACTATTTTACAAAAAAGGTACGTTTGAGAGACTGTTTCCATACCAGGAATAGAGAAAAATGCAACATGAGAAGCTCATAAAACCAATGTGAATACAATTTTCAGCCAATACTTATTTAATTTTTAGAGATAAAAGAATTCTGAACTCTTAAAACATAGTGATTTAAATATTAAATATTATTTAGTGAGCAATACAATGGTTTCTAATGTTAACAAGAATCCCAGATATGTAAGTTTCCTACAAAATATTGTTGTTCATATTCAACCTCCACTTGATTGTGAAGAATCAACATAATGTGTATCAAAAAGGCATTGTAGTTTGTGTCAGGTAACTCATATCAAAAATAATAATTGTGTTAACTTAATAAAGTAATTTCTATCACTAAGGATCAGTTGCTTCATAGAGATGGTTTATTCATGAAAAGGTTGAATTATATACTGTAAGTGAAATGACTAACACATAACAGTTATTCTGAGTACTGTTATTATATTTGAATTATTTAGAATTTTCCTGGGACTATATTAATGAAATTAATGCCTTAATATTTTAAGAAAATAATCTTATTTTATTAGTACAAAATAATGTCATTTAAACTGAATGTTTATTCTCAAATTACAACATATTGCAATACACATTGCAATATGAATTTAGATAGTTGACATGTAAAAAGATTACAAGCCTCTCTAGGTGAATAAATATTCAATAAATGTCCATCTCCCTTCATTGATGCTTATTCATGCAAGGACATTTATCACACCAAACAAATTGCAGAAAGAGTAATGAAAAAGCAAAACTGTAGTATGCATTTTGACCACCTTTTTAATTTGACATCCCTCTGACTAAAGATGATATAGATCTTGTACAAATGCAGAAACCATTGCTGCATTAATACAGGAATTGAAGCCTACCCTTGAGGAACTTTTTGTTGGCACTGGTGCCACCCTGTCACTATAAATAATCCTGCTGGATCAATCCTCATCCCCCAAGGGACAGTGTTATCTAAAATATCACCAAAAGTAATGAGTAGAAAAGATTTCCTGCTAGAACATGAGGCATTTCTAAGCATTAAGCTAACAAAGCTTGAACTGAGTTGGTCAAGAAGTGTTCGGTGAGAAATTGCACAGAAGCTGCTCATCAGCAAAAAGTCTTGGCAGGGAGGCACTGGACATGTACAACCCCAATCACTATCTTATTTATTTGCCACTCTTGGGAACACTAATATGAAAGTGACTAATAAGGTATAATAGTTCCCAGAACCAATTAATTAATCATAGCATGCCATGAATAGATACATTCCTTGGGGAAATAATTCACACTCAGGGAAATTAAACCATTTTATTATGATAAAGTTTTCTCAGTTAAAACTGCCTTAAATTTATATTTTTACTCTGTTGATAACATGTGGATTTTCTAAATGAAAGAATGATTTTTTATATGATCTATGTGTATTGCCTACAGAGAATTCATTAAGTGCCCATGTGAAGCAGAATTAAAGAAAGGCTCTTTTTGGTGTCTTCCTTGCATTATGCATTAATCAAGAATATTTAGAACACCAACTCCATATTTTTAAAGTAAATTTTAATTAACTTTATTTATTTTTTTAATTTGTCCTACACCTTGCAGTGATCAGGCTTACTCCTGGTGAGTGTCAGGGAACATCCTTAGGATGATTTTACACTGTTCTCTTCAATTGCTTGACCAAAGGAAATTATTTGTCTCTCTTTGAATTACTTATTCTTTTTAACGGCATTTTAAAAAATTTCTTTTGTTTTTGTTCAGGTAAAATTGATTTGCAGTACTAGATATGTTTGAGAAGTGCTTTTTCATGCCTCTTCATTCTTGATTCTTTTGTTTCTTTTTTTTGTTTGTTTGTTTGTTTGTTTGGGGACCATATTTAGCAGCACTTAGAGTTACTCCTAGAAGACTGAATTCTAGTGCTTGAACTCAGGTGGGCTGCATTTGGAGCTGCTTGAGGTCCCCAACAGTAATCAGGTGCGACAGTTTCCCTGGTCACATTCAGGGCCGACGACCGTACCTTAGGCCAATGAACAAAGAAACACGAGCCCAGTTTAGAGGAAGCAAATCTTTACTTCTTCTAACTTCACTCCACACTAACTGCTACATAAACCCTGCCCACCACACCAGGGGTGAGACTCACATTGACTCTCACACACATGCATTGACCCCCAAACTGCAAGAGGTTAAAACCTCTGCTGAGACTGGGGCAGGGCATAACCAAAGGTCAAAACTGGCTTTTGAGATGTATCCTAGATTCCTCTTACAAAGACTCCAGGGGGCCACATCTGCTTGCCAGGCTTAAGAGTTGCTAATATAGAGCACTGCTTTTTTTCTCTCCTATTCTATTAAACAATCATTTGAATATTATATCTAGTTTTCTTATATAAGCACAGTAAGAGAAACAGGCATAATAACTACACCCGAGATTAAATATAAGGTGATCTTTTCTGTGGGAGATCAAATCATCTGATCCATGATCTAACTCTGCTCCCCAGCCAGATTGATTATCTTCACCCCTCTTAGGCTCCTGTCTCCAACAAGCAGTCTTGCTCTGCTACCATCAAGTCTTAAGTGCACTTTTCCTCTGCAAGACCACTCATATCTTAACGAAGATGATTCTGAACTTGTTCTAATTTTTTTGGGTCAGAGAAGAATTTTTTAAGAGTTGAAGAGTTGTCTCATTTCATAGCCAGGGTGGACTCTTTTCCTGGTGCCATCCAGTCCCTCGTTGAAGACATCCCTTAGGGTTAAGATCAATGTAAAGGGTACTGAGATTTATAGCTGGAAAATATGACTGAAGCCCAGGAGTAAATAAGTTAGAGTTAGAATAATTCACCACCGCCTGCCCACCATCATCCTTTTTGTATTTATAGAAAATACAAATCCCTTGCCTAAACATGTGCAAAAAGCTTATAGGAAGAAGAAAAAAAAATCCCTCATTGTCACTTGTCACTTGTCTTCCTGTCATTCATCAATTTGCTCTAGCAGGCACCAATAAGGTCTCCATTCTTTGGGAAAGAGATTCATTATTTTTACTGTTTCTGGCATATTGAATACACTACAGGTAGCTTGCCAGGCTCTTGTGTGGCTCTGGGTTCATCCCAGGGAGCCCAGTCTCTTTTCATGTCAGACCATCACCATCCAGGGCCCACAGGGCAGAGCCAGGGGTTGTAGACAAGCCTGTCTCCTGTCTACCATCTTCCAACACAGCTGGGCACCGCAGCCACAACTGCAACATCTCAAGAGGGGCAATAATCCCTCATTAGCAATGCAAAAATCCAGGGTTAGGTAGGTTGTGATCCAATAGGCTGCATTTATCGTAACATCCTAACTGCAATACCATTACTTCAGGCCCTATTCTTAGCTCCTAAGCAGAGTAATATCTTTTTATTTTAACTACTAAATCTTTTAATCCCAGGACTGGATAATAACTGTGTTTTCCCTACTAGGTATCTGGTTTCTAACCCATTCTATGGTGTAACCCTAAAAGGAGCAATATTGTGTTTAATTTATTATATAATTGTACTCTAATTTACTTCCTAACTGAGTTAATGTGATTGTATATAACTAACTGGGGGCCTATCATGTAGAACATACTCAGTAAGTGTTTGTTTGGATTCAACTCTGTATTTTACAAGGCTTTACTAAATAATTATTAGAATTTCAGAATACCAAACATTATGTAGTTAATGTGTTACAAGTTAGATTTTAAAGACAAACAAGATTTATTTTAATGTAGACTTGCAATAATCTAACTATGCTTGTTAGATGTGCTGAATTTTATATAATAATAAAGAAGAAAACACTTAATTGGACATAAGATTTAACCTCTTACTTTAATTTAATTTGTATTAAGGCAAGATTTGTCTTTTTTCAGTAATTACACAATTTTATTGTCTGTGCATATTCTTTACAATTAACCTATGAGTGAAAATCTGTTTGTATCTATCATAAAAACTGTTTTAAAGAGAAGTTAAATCCAAACTGTTTTTAAGAGAATCTAAATATTTTAAAGTAAAGCTAAATTTAAAATTTTGATTAAGAATTACAGTAAGTAAAAGATGTTATAGCTTATACTCAAACATTAATTTATAACCAAATGCCATTTAATTTATTTTCTCGGACAAATACTTCCCTTTGTTCCTTTGTCTCATTTCTCCAGAATTCTAGTCTCCATTAAAAATACCATCTGGAGACTCATAGCTGCACAGCTGAGCCTCACATGTGGAGCGGCCCACGGAGTTCCAGATGATGGTGAAAGGCTCGGCTAGCCACTGGTTGTGTCCTACATAGCTCCAGGATTGCTCAACATGCGGGGTTTGGGGGGCAAACTGGCCGGACTTGGAGCTGGGCTTGGGCTCCTCCACCCATTCCTCCACCTCCTTGTTGGTAGGCATGGCTGCTAGCTCACAGCCACCACAGCCAACAGCCGGAAGAGAGACACTCCAGATACAAAGCTACACTGGCAGTGCAACAATCTTAGAAAATAATGGAAGTTGGATCAGGTCCTTCCCAGGATCTTTCACATTACACTGTAATTATCATTCTAGTTGCAACAAACTGGGGAAGTTATGGGGAATGGGGAATTATAATGTCACACTAGAACTCACTATTGAATATGCACATAGCGACATCATAAACCATAATATCTGTAGGGTAAGCCACAAAGTGTAAGAGAAGAGAGAAATACAGGGACAGAGAAAGAGAGATAGAAAGAGAAAGAATATGTGCCTGCAATAGGGGCAGGCTGGGGTAGGGTGGGGTGGAGTGTTTGGATGTGGGTGGTGGGAACGGGGGGACTGGTGGAGGAATGGTTGCTGGAACACTGTATGACAGAAACCCAGTTATGAACATCCTTTTAATTGTATATATATATATGTATATATACAATTTTATATATATATATATATATATATATATATCACTGTCACTATATCGCTGTATTCCCGTATATCATCGATTTGCTTGAGCAGGCAAAAGTAACATCTCAATATATCCTGTCCATGCAAGATAGCCCAAGAGCATCATCCTGCTCCAGGAACATAAAAAGCCTCAAACCATTCTAGCAGGTCATGGGAATAAGGTCTATAATTGCTACTGGTATTTGACATGTCAAATACGACATGGGTAGCTTGCCAGGCTCTGCCATGCAGGTAAGATACTCTAGTAGTCACCTCAAGCATGAGCCGAGCTGTGATCAGGTCTTCTGCTGGGTGGAGCTCTGAGGAGAGGGGAGTCTGGATGTGGAAAATGGCGACCCTCATGGTGTAGGGGTTCCTCTGGCTTCTTGCGAGGCTCTGCTGGGGTGGTGGGCCAGGGCTAGAACCAGCTATATATCTCACAATGTTATAATAAAAATTAAGGGAAAAATACCATCTGTTAATAGTCAAGAGATCTTAGGAATATGATAGACCAGTTTGAAATTCCAAAAACATCATTTGGGGAAGTTGTTTAAGCTACTTTAACCCTGATTATAAAGCCTACTCCATAGGTTAGAACAGAATATTCTAGAAAATTCCTAGAATGTATTTTGTACCACTTATTACTCCCTAAACAGATTTGAACAAAGATGATTTGAGACAGAGGATAGCTATCCTTGGTTCATTTTACATCATCTCCATTATTTTTAAGGTAAATAGCATGTCTCTTATCATTGTTATAAATAATAATTAATAACAAAGAAATGGATTTATTACACAGTTCTCAGGTTTTCCTTGCATTCAATTTTCCATTCTTAAATTACTTTTCTAAAGAGGACATTGAGGTTGTACTTAATAAAGTACAAGCTCAAAATCCAGACACAATTTTTTTTTCTCTTGGGTCATGTTTTCCTGAGATTACCATATTTCTTTTCCATTAGCTTCTAGATAATACTGTATCTTTCCTGATTATGCTTCCACTTGATTTATGTGCCAAGCTCTTTTGGTCATTATATTGACCAGACAAAGATTTCAAAGCCCGTTTACATGCCTATCAATGATTAGTAGACGTAATTATATTAGTTTTCATACAGGATCCTATGAAGTGTGAATAAAATAGCAACTATCAAGGTGTTTTATAAATTACTTATAAAGTATGAAGGTATTACAGTAAATAGATTTTGATATTTTTAAACAGCTAAATAATTATTAAGTAAGTAAAGATTAGAAGTTCGTTGTTTAGGGGAATTCCCAAGAGGTTCTGGGAGAAACATGGCACCCTCTCCCAATTCCCAATCAACTGGTGGTTCAAAATGAGGCACTGAAGACACCTTGTTTTTGACCTTTAGTGCCAAGGAATAACTGGGACATGCAGGTGTGATATGGGATCCCCAGGACTGAAGGGGATGTCCCAGGGATGGTAAGGTACCTGATAGGAACAGGTATTATTACACACAGATGTGCATTTGCTTTTGTTGTTCTTGTTTTGGAACCACACCCTGTTGCAGTCAGGATTTATCCCTGGCTCTGCTCTTGAGATGAATTCTGGAAGTGTTCAGAGACGAATATTGGATGCTTGGGATCTAACCTGGGTTGGACACATGCAAGGCAAGTTCCAAACTGCTGTACTATTTATGTAAATGCAAAAATATATGCACTTTAACACTTTGTTCTCTCCAGTCTCTTATGAACTCTTTTAATGCGCTGATATCTTGTAGGAATAAAGAGTGAAAAAGTTGAACAATTCCCCAATTGTGACTTCTTGGTTTAATTTTTTGTAGGATAATAAAAGAATTATTCAAATCTGTTTCAAATGGGGCTCTAAAGCAAGCTGTTTTGTGACAAAATATTAATGAGAAATATATAACAAGAAATATAAGGAATATAATATAAACTATAAAATATAATATGAATATATGTGTATGTCATTATAGACAATTTGGTTGAGATGAAACTTGTAATTTTATTCACATGAGCATCTCATAAGCTGAGGTTGAGAAATATCCTAATTGAGAAAAAGAAATATTGTAATCACTTTGATTTCTTGGCTGACAGTTAAGTGATCTGGACCCTGTGAGCATAATCTCATGATGTGTTCCTCCAATTTCAGTGATTGATTTTTTTTTCACCTATGGATCCCTAATAACATCCTGGAGACACATAACAAAATCAAAGGAGATCTAGAGATTGAAAAATGGAAATCACTGGAATATTTTTCTTGAGGAATGTTATCTGCATGGGTATGGGCATAAATCAAACTAACATTTGCTGGGCCAGAAGATAGTACAGCAGGTAGGACATTCGTCTTGCATGTGGCTGTCCTGGGTTTGATCCCCAGCATCCCATAGGATCCCCCCGAGCACAGCCAGAAGTGCACAGCCAGGAGAAAACCCTGAGCATCGCCAGGTGAGACCCAAAAGGCAATAAATAAATAAATAGATAAATAAATAATATATAAATAGACGAGCAGATGACAAACAGACAAATCAATAAATAAAATGAATGAATGGATAAATAGATAAATCAATAAATAGATGGATAAATAAATAGATGAATAAATAAATAAATAGATAGACAAATGAATAAATAAATAAATAAATTGATGAATAAATAAATAAATAAGTCAACAGTAACAATAATGAACCTCATTCCCATCAAATCTAGATGTTACTGGAGCCCACTCGAGCAAATCAATGAACAACGGGAAGACAAGTGACAAGGGACAGCTAACATTTGCTTTAACCAAGGCTGTAGGTTTGGAACTGGTGTTCAACAAATTGAGAAAAAGACAAGTGAGTCATTTCAAAAATTGATCAGTGATATTAGTGTTAGAAAAATAGAGAAGAATTAAGATGTTCTGGAGAGTAGAACAGTTATGGTTTTCACTATCAGCTGAATATGTTGGATTTAGAGAAACAGGAAAGAAAGACAAGTGACAAAAAATAGATTGATAAGAGGCAGTAAAGGTCTTACCTAATTCTTGTCCATGTATTCAAATTAAGTTAAAAATTATAAATTAATATTTTATACTATTTCAGACATAGCTATAAAATAGTCAAAACAAAATCTACTTAATAATAATTTTTATAGTATTTAGAAACATGTTGCAAGCCTCTTAAATTAGGGAAAATAGTCTTTTTCCAAATACATTGGAAAAATATGATGTATTTTTAGAATACATTGGCAAACGTGCTAGGAAAATAAATTAAACTACATATCAAATATCATCACTCTTACTGTTTGAAATATACATGTGCACTTTTTAATTTCATGTGCACAGTGAGAGCTGCTACTGGCTCCCACTGTGCCCAGACTCTCATGAGGTGCCCGGGAGGGATGGCAGGTTCTAGCCCTTGCCCGCCACCCCAGCAGAGCCTCACAAGCCAGACGACCCCCCACTCCATGAGGACCTCCATTTTCTACATCCGGACTTCCCCTCTCAAGAACTCCACCCAGCAGACCAGCCTATCATAGCATGGCTCACGCGCCACAAGTGGCAGCGCCGGTTCATCAATAAATGCTGGATTTTGAGATGACTACAAGACTATGCTACCCGCATGGCAGAGCCTGGCGAGCTACCCATGTCATATTTGATATGCCAGATACCAGTAACAATTACAGACCTCATTCCCATGACCTGATGAAATGGTTTGAGGCTCTTTATGTTCCTGGAGCAAGCAGGTGTCCTTGGGCTCTACTTGCATGAGACAGGTCATATGGAGATGTTACTGGTGCCCGCTCGAGCAAATCGATGATGAACGGGAAGACAGTGATACAGTGATACTTTTTAATTTATACTATAAAATTTAATAAACATAATAAAAATTAAAATATTAAGTCTAAATTTAGAGAAAACAATTTAATAAACATCACCACATCTCTTGTAACTTGATTTAATGACATTAAATTTTGTTGCACATTTATCTCATAATAATTATCCTATACAATATTCTCAAAGTGGCTTAAAGAGACTTAAAATGAGGCAGAGATGCTCCCAGTCCTCCCTGCCCCAGGCTAAACAAAGGTACACCTTGGAGGGGTGAGGTCCCAGCAGCTGAAGAACTTCAATATGCCAAATAGCCACCATGCTCACGGTCAGACTCCACATCTTGGTGATGCAGGTGAGGCAGAAGTAGCGGCGGCTGCTCTCTGTGTTCAATCTCAAATCCAGGTTCTTCAATATTTTCAAGAGTGAAAATATTGAATAATAAAGATGCTCAGACTCAGAATTAGAAATTAGAAAATTTTATTGGAAAGTAGAGGAGTAAGGAAAGGAACTCCCCTTGCGGGGAGGAACTTAGTATAGGACTAAGTTAAAGTAAAGGATTTTGTCTAGGCTCTTTTAGAGGCCCTCTGCATTATTATCAACCAAGGATTAGAGAGAATGCCGGGAATCTTCAGGGTGGTCCATCGGTTTCTTGGTCCTTCCAGCTATCCACCTCTGTCGGGGTGCTCCGCCGGGTCCCCGACAGTGCCGGGAAGCGAAGTTCCCTTCTACCTCCGGCCGGCGAGGAACAGATGAAAACTCAGGAATCCAATGCAGTTTTAAAAGACTTTACTTATCACAGGTTCAGGCATACAAATCAGCAAAAGGAAAAACCCGATGCTTAGGATTCCAGGCTAGAACCCCAGCCACGTGTAGGCCAAGATGGCGACCACCACGTGTAAAAGCTTCCAAGCAGGGTGAACGGCTCACAGCGAGCAAGCGCCCCCCCAAAGAAGCTCGCGAGAGTGAAAACCGGCTAGTTTATACCCCTGCAACTCAGACCTTCCTCCCATTGTTATGGAAAGCAGGGAGGGTCCAATGCCCTTAAGTAATCCCTCCCCTGCATCTCACCTAGGGCCTTTACTGTGCTAATGTTTTGAGCCGGATGCAGAGGCCCTTAAAGGAGTCCTGCAACAACTCCCCTGATTAGTTTACTAATAAAAATTGAAAAGGTAAGAAATATTTAGTAATGTACAGAAGATTAAGATAAGAAAAAACAATTCGAATTACAAAATGATAATACATGTTACTTTAGGATCCTAACTTGTTTTTGGACCCAAAGCAAAGTTCAAGACAAAGTGTTTCTAGCTGTCTGATTATAACGGACTATAGTTTGCACTGTCCATAATTTGTGAGAGTCAATTTGCTATATTTTATGTAAAGTCGGGTGTCTGGAACAAAGTCTGTGGGGCTACTTCTGGAACAGCATAGCGGTGATCATATGAGTATGAGTCTCTGGAGAGCAGCGATCAGGAACTCGTTGAATTGTCAGGAACACTGGATCGGGTCTCAGGAACACTGGAACAAGTATCTCGAATTCTGGAACAGGAGTTTGAGTGCTGGAACAGGTGTCCGGAACATCGATGTGATATCTTGAACTCTGGAACAGGAGTCTTGAGCGCTGGAGCAGGTGTCTGGAACATCGGTGTGGTATCTTGAACTCTGGAACAGGAGTCTTGAGCGCTGGAGCAGGTGTCTGGAACATCGGTGTGGGCGTCTTGCAGGGCTTCTTTAGCAAGTGGACACTGGCACCAGTAACTGTACCTGTAGCTTAGGCGACACAAAAACACTTTTCGAGGTTAATCACAAGTAGAGATTTTAAGGCTTTGTAGGGATCCAAGTCTGGGATGGAGAGAAGAACATAAAGAAGCTCCAACATGGGTGGAGCAGGGGAAATAAGTATGAGAATTGATGATTTTAAAATTGATAAATCTAGTGGATCAGCAGTGGAGCTGATGAATGTAATAGAGGTTTGTAGTGGTCAGAAATTGAGAAGGTAGTAGTTGAGACATAACATAGACACAACATTAATCACAAACATAATGGTGGCCACCACATGCACACACACGCACACATATATTTGATCGATCAATATCTTACAGCTGTATATGTGACCCATTTAGGGTGATAAATGGTAACGAGTCAAGCGCATCATGAATAGAAAGCCGGCAAATGATGGTGAGAAAGTGTCTTTTCCTGTGAATAGAGCATTGGGAAAAATTATTTTTGCAAATTATTAAATTTTTAGCGAGCACTGTTTTAGGAGTCTTGGAGTATTGAGCAGTGTAGCGCAAGTTTACTGGATTCGAATATCTCATCCTGTGAACAGAATCATTAGAAAAACAATTTTTCATTTATTTAGCAAACGTTTTTGTAATGAGCACTGTGATCAGAGTCCACCCATTTTTCCACCTTTTTTTTTATAAGAAAGAAAATATTTAGGCTGTAAGGCAAGATATTAGACATGAACCATGATCACAGACTGCAAAACAAGATCATTATTAAAATGAACCAATCCAGGAAGTTTAAACAGCAACTTGCAATTTAAAATTTAAGACTTTATATTGAAAGAATTAGTTGTTTTCTGATTCTTGGAGAATTCTAGTCTTAACAAGTCGCAGAGGAACCCAGAGTTTCTTGGCAGGGTTATCGTCTGTAGAAATGAAAGCATAACCTCTTCCCGAATGAGGAGGTGACCTGCAATCCATTTATCATCAATTTTCACCCAGATAGGTGAATTGACTATTTTTTGAGTTTGCATATCTTCTTGAAAGTGACGTTCAGCCGCGGTATAGGGATCTCCTTGAGGTATATTTAAGAAGTTTAAGGTGAATAATGTTAAAGATAAATAATCCATTGGAGGCATACTTGTTTTTCGTTGCTTTGATAGCTGAGTTTTAAGCGTTCTGTGGGCACGTTCAACTATTCCTTGTCCTTGTGGATTATATGGAATTCCTGTAATATGTTTGATCTGCCATTCCTCGCAAAAAGGATTTGAAGGTTTTGCTGGTTTAAGCAGGACCATTATCTGTTTTTATGTTATGGGGAATACCCATGACGGAGAAGCACTGGAGTAAAAATGAACAAACAGTTTTAGCTCTTTCAGATGTCATAGGAACAACCCATATGAACCGGGAATATGTATCGATGACCACATGAAGGAAAGGTTTGTTGGGAAATAAGTTAGTATGAGTTATATCCATCTGCCACAATTGGTTTGTCTGTAAACCTCGAGGATTTGCTCCTGCTACAAGAGATGTACAATGTAAAGGAGCACAGACAGGACAGTTGCGGACAATTAGTCTAGCTTGTCTCCATGGGATGCCATGGTGTACATGAAGGCGGCGGGCATTTGTATGTAGAGTCTGGTGCTCTTCCTCAGCTGATTTAAATACTGGTGCTGCCAAGAGATCTGCTGCTTCGTTTCCTCGAACCATTGGCCCGGGAGTCGGCTGTGAGAACGGATGTGGGAGATGTATATAGGGAATGTTCTATTTCAGAGGAGATCTTGTAGTTTATGGAGTAGCTCCTGAATTATAGGATTATGGGCATTTAAAGAAGCAGTGACAATTCCAGGAAATAAACCAACTACATATGCAGAATCACTCACCACATTACATGGGCCAGATACATGGGATAGTAAATGTATCAGGGTGGCGAGTTCCACTTGTTGGGCAGATTTATAATTTGTATGCACAGTAGTGGTCAACGAAGGACCTGTAATTCCACCCCTTCCTGATTAGGAGCCATCAATATAATACACTGGAGCATCAGGAATGGGAGAGGAGCGGACAATGGTGGAAATTACAAAAGGTGTCCTCTTCAGAAATTCCCAGGTTTTTCCAGCTGGGTAATGATAAGATATTTCTCCTGAAAAATCTGCTAAAGCTCTCTGAAGGATTTCACTGAGTGGTAAAACAGCTTCAATTTCTTTTCTTAGGGTCAGGTAGTACAATTAATGGGGATCATGTCCAAGTAATACTTGGGTTCTTGATCTTCCCTTAATTATAAGGTTTGCTATTATCTCAAGGTAAGGTGTAGCAGTACGATTCTGCTTGTTATGTAAGTAAACCCATTCTAACGATCCAGAAAATTGGGCTATAGCAGCAGTTGGAGACTCGGGAGTGTTGAAGACCAAGAACCATACCTTTTCTCCGGGACTAAATCTGGAGAGGTAAGATTTTTTGAAGCCGATCCATGAAAAAATCTAATTCCTTCTGAGCTTTAGGAGTTAGCTGCCTTGGGCTATTTAAAGCAGGATCACCTTCAAGGGTGTGGAACAGGTTACTGAGCTCACAGTTAGGAATACCAAGGGAGGGGCGTACCCAGTTGATATCCCCCAGCAGTTTTTGAAAATCATTCAAGGTTTTGAGCCCTTTCTGACTAATGGAAATTTTTTTGAGGGACGCACTGTAGTGCGGTCAAGAGCATAGCCCAAATATTCATATGGAGGCTGCATCTGAATTTTTTCCGGAGCTACTTGTAAGCCAGCCTCTGGTAAAACTGTCATTACATCATTATATAAATTCTGGAGATCTCTGGAATTATCACAAGCTAGCAGGATATCATCCATGTAGTGGATGATGTATGCACCAGGAAATTTAGCACGAATGGGTCGCAAAACCTCATCAACAAAGTGTTGACACATCGTAGGTGAATTAGTCATCCCTTGGGGCAATACTGTCCACTGAAACCTACGTAAAGGACCTTTATGATTAATGGAAGGGACTGAAAATGCAAACCTTTTCCGATCATCTGGGTGGATAGGTATGCTGTAAAAGCAGTCTTTTAAATCTATGATAATTAGCGGCCAATCCTTAGGAATAGCTGCTGGAGAGGGGAGCCCAGGTTGTAGGGCACCCATGGGGACCATAGTAGAATTTACATTCCTTAAGTCAATCAGCAAACACCATTTGCCTGATTTTTTCTGTATTACAAAAACAGGAGAATTCCATTCTGAAAACGTTTCCTCAATATGTCCTAATTTCAGCTGTTCTTCCACTAGATTTGTTAGCGCCTCTAACTTTTTTGGTATTGAGGGGCCACTGTGGTGTCCATATAGGTTTGTCAGACTTCCACTGAATACGGATAGGTGGTGGGCACTTAACCACAGCGGCCCCAATTAAAAAGGGTTACTCCCGTTGTTAGGCTTATTATGGAGAGCTGGAATTGGTGCTCGACGGGAATTGGACGAGGTATGTGGATTACTACCCCCCACTGCTCCAGCATGTCTCGACCCCATAAAGTTAAAGGCTGGACCATGGCTACATTCCCTTCAGGGCCAATACCACGGCAGCCACCTCGCACTCTGTCGGAGAAGAGAGGAGGAGATATTGCCTACCCCACTCAGGCTATGGGACACTTTCTTTAGGGCCCAGTTAGAGGGCCAATACTTGGTGGAGATTATGGATATGTCTGCCCCCTGTATCCAACATGCCTTTGAATTTCCTTTTATAAATTTCGATGGGTATAACCGGCTGCTTGGCCTGAGAAATTCTGGTAGTGTACCCAATTAGATAGTTAGCAGGTGGCTGGTGGGCTTGGTTCTGTGTGGCTGCATAACCAACAATGAAGTTGGCAGATTGGTTGGTACTGTTTAAGCCACCAGCTGTAGGGTGTTCGGACTGACTACACGGATCCTCCAAAAATAATAATAGTTTAGCAAGTGGTTCCCCTTTTTTAAAAGTCCATTTAGTTGGCACAGATATTGACAGTATTATCTCTCCATGAGATTCAGGATCCAGAAGTCAGTCCGAAATGCACCATAATTCCCTTAAATTTGAGCCAATCGCTCCCCTGAATTAAACCCATACTACCTGGGGAACAGGTCCTTTTATCCCTGTTTTTAGCATGTAGGGTTCTTGACTTGGGTATATTGTGACAGTCTTAGGGCAGAGAATGTCGAGACTGCCATTGCCTGATGGGGTAGGCCAGAGAGCATTTATTGACTGTAATTCGGTGGATTCTGATTCGGAGGGTACTGGGCAGGTGGAATGAAGGAGAGTGCCCCTGGATTCAGCTGGGCCTGGGGCTGGCCCCCCACCCCAGTTTCCCGCATTAGGCGGAGGCATAGATGTTATTTGAGCCTGTGGAGCTTGTGGAACCTGGGAGGGGGTCCATGTAACATTTCCTATAAAGGGATTATTAGAATGTTGCCCTGTATTGATAGTTTTAGAAGATGGGTAATCTCTACAGGTGTGTCCCTTCTTTCCGCAGCTAAAGCAGGTTATCTGTCCAGATGAAGCCTGAAGCTTACTTCGCCTCCAAGACTGACAGTCTCTGGCCCAATGTTTTCCTTTTTGCACCTTGGGCATGGTCCAGGTGGGGCCCTCCGAGGGGTGGAGTTGCGATTATTAGAATAGTTTCTCCGATTATTGTTTATCCTTTGAAGTTTATTGTTTCTCCCCCTAAAGCTGTTTGACATTTCATCCCTCTCCTGATCCTCCTGCTGTATGGGATAAGCCTCTATATCATCCTGTCTTCTATGGGAGGTTAAACCGACATTTCTACAGGCCTTTAAATACCCCATGAGGTCATCCTTTTCCTTAATACTATATAGTTATGCTCGACATTTTTGATTAGCATTCTCATATGCTAAGTTTCGCTTTTAGGATTTCTTGAGTGGTTGGGTCTTGAACCTGTCTTTGGATTGTTTCACATAATCTCCCAACAAAATCAAAGTATGGTTCATCACGACCCTGGTAAATTTTCGTATAGCTACCTAGAAATTCTGGGTCGGAACCTACTCTTTCCCACGCTTTTAATGCTGTCTCCCGAACAAATTTTAAGATAGGTTCAGGTAATGTCGCTTGTTTTGCCTTCTTTTTCCATTCACCTTCACCTTTTAGCATGGCAAAAGTTATCGTATGGCCTGATTCCATTTCTCTTAAAGTGTCAATATTCCGGTTAACCCCATCTGCATACCACATTTGCCATTGCATGTACCGTGATTTGTTTAGACAAGTATGGGCTACCATTTCAAAGTCTCCCAATACCCACTGACTATTTTCGCTCCAATCAGCTAAATATTTTAAAAGTATAAGGACTTGATATTCCAAACCTGTCGCAAGCCTTCCTAAACGGGGTTATTGCCTCAATTTTTAAGTCTTCATGAATCGGTTTTACTTTATCTTTAGATTGGTCATGAGAAAGATTGCTGCGCTTTGCTCTTTGATTCGAGGTAACCTGTTCCTCCCGTTCTTTCTCATCAGAGCTTGTAGTATCTGGCAGAGGAACATCTACCCCATTGAGGGTATTAACTCTGGGGAGATTTTCAGCTTGGGAATTTGCCTCCTCTGGGTTTTCCTGTTCCTCCTCTAAGTTATCAGCCACATTAGAATTCTTTTTTAGATTTTTTTTGCTGGGAATGTATACACCTTTTTCAAGTCTACAGCCTTGGGGCATGTTTGTGAATGGCTTTTAGTTGGTTCACGCCTCAGTATTGGGTATTTGCTAGGTCCTGATTGATAAGTTATGAAATCAGAAATCTCCCTGCGTAACACATCCATTTCTTGGTTTAAGTTTTCAAGTTTCCTATATGTTTCTTCCTTTTTGTTCTTTCAATCTTATGTGTAACTTCCAAACCTCCTCTTTCTGTCCATCTATTCTATCTCTGTTTGTCTATTTCTTCCTCTAAGATAATGCTGATTTTATCCATATCCTTCTTCTGCTCTTCAAACTTTACTTCAAATTTTAAATCCTGTTTAATAATTTTACTTTCCTGTTCTTCTAATTTTTCTTTCAATTTTATATCCTGCTCTTCTAGTTTTTCTTTGAATTTTAAATCCTGTTCTTCTAATTTTTCTTTGAATTTTAAATCCTGTTCTTCTAATTTTTCCTCAAATTTTAAAATCTGTTTGATAATTTTACTTTCCTGTTCTTCTAATTTCTTTTCAAATTTTAAACTCTGTTTAATAATTCTGTCCTCAAGCTTTAAGACCAGTCTACCTGTAGTTTTATGATCCTCACTTATTTCTTTAATCGCTGAGTAAACCTCGTCCCTTAAGTTTGCATTCAATTTATTACTTTCTTCCCTCTCTCTATTAAACATTGTCCTTACACAAAGGTACAGTTTAAAAATCGCAAGGACCCAGATGATTTGTGAAAAGATAGAGTAGTTCTCAGAAAGGAACTTTGCAGACTGGGCTATGTATGGTTCTGAGCCAATAAAAGATACAATGTATCTATACCATGAGATATCCATCATTTTACTCACTTTTCGGAGGCAGATGATCTCTGTCCGATGATAATTAGACCAGACTATGTTCGTGGTGCCCACGCCAGGGACGCCAAATGTCCGGGCGCTCCGCCGGGTCCCCGACAGTGCTGGGAAGCGAGTTCCCTTCTACCTCCGAGCCGGGCGAGGAACAGATGAAAACTCAGGAATCCAATGCAGTTTTAAAAGACTTTACTTATCACAGGTTCAGGCATACAAATCAGCAAAAGGAAAAACCCGATGCTTAGGATTCCAGGCTAGAACCCCAGCCACGTGTAGGCCAAGATGGCGACCACCACGTGTAAAAGCTTCCAAGCAGGGTGAACGCTCACAGCGAGCAAGCCCCCAAAGAAGCTCGCGAGAGTGAAAACCGGCTAGTTTATACCCCCTGCAACTCAGACCTTCCTCCCATTGTTATGGAAAGCAGGGAGGGTCCAATGCCCTTAGGTAATCCCTCCCCTGCATCTCACCTAGGGCCTTTACTGTGCTAATGTTTTGAGCCGGATGCAGAGGCCCTTAAAGGAGTCCTGCAACACACCTCAGGTATTGTTTGTTGTCTTAGTCTTATGACTCCTGGCTCCAGACAGAATTGTATTGTCCTGGGGAACTCCAGGAATGTTAAAGATAGGGCCTTAGGATAAGGTGGGGTAGGTCAATGGGGAGAAATGGAACTGCTGATTTAGGGAAACTGTGGGCTTCTCTCAGGTTGGTAAGGGAAACTGAGGCCTCCTCTTTCATCGGTGGAGTCCCATCCATGAGTGAATCTGTTCAAAAAATTCTTGTCTGTGTAGTTCTCCATAATTGAATTCTCCAGCCCCTCTTTTTTTTTTTTTTTGCTTTTTTTTGGGTCACACCCGGCGATGCTCAGGGGTTACTCCTGGCTCTGCACTCAGGAATTACTCCTGGCGGCGCTCGGGGGACCATATGGGACGCCGGGGATCGAACCCAGGCCGGCACAGGCCGGCCGCATGCAAGGCAAATGCCCTACCCGCTGGGCTATCACTCCGGCCCCCTCCAGCCCCTCTTGAGTTGAAAATGACCCTCTTCTCCCCACCTCCCTATTCTTTAGAAGGCTTAGTGATCGCAGTCATGAATGTCCAGGTTCCAAAATAATCTCATCCACTGGCCATGATCCAGAGAATCATATATAAATCTTGAAAGAGACTAATAACTCAGTTCCAATCTCTGGAATTCATGGGGAAGGTGGCCACATTCACTACTGTGAGACATCTCAAACTCTGGTGTACTGTATACCAAATATTATAGCACATTCGATAGATTTAAGTGTTGGGCTCTGAGCAGCTAGTATTGGGACCTGAAACTTTTCTGCCACCAGGTTATAAGGCTGGAACCTAGAAGTGGGCCCTGTTTTTAGGGCAACCCCCCATGTGAAAAACTTTTTGTGCTTATCCAAGATATGCATCTAAGGTGAGGCAGGGTGTGTCTGGTCTTCAGACCACACAGGAATATGTAAATCAGTGATTGTTATCTGTTGCAGTGGCTCAGGACCTTGTAAGTCTAAGTGACTTGTGCATGTACCCCCTCTATCCAAAAATTGTATAAAAGGTTTAAACTGAGTTCAGTAAAATAGGAACTGCTCTCCAGAACCCTCCCTCCCCCGCTGCGTTGGTGTCTCTTTCTTTCTGCAGCAGCAGCAAGGCAGTATATTCTCCCAAGTCCTTCCTTCTCTCAGGGCTGGTCTGGCAATACCCAGATCTCCCTTATTCATGCCTGGGGTCAGCTGGCCAGGGCCGCCAGACAGTAAGTATAAGGCACCCAATAACAAATCTATGTAGGCACAATATCCATTCTGTAATAACATATCAGTAATCTCTATACAAAGGGCTTAATGCCCCAATGGGTCCATCATGAGGTTGAATAGTTCTCATTAAACTTTCTTCTAAGAATATATTTCATCTTGTTAAAGCAAATTAGCTCTAACAAGCAATATAATTAAATTATTCAGTGCCTGCCTAAGATAGGCTCAAACAGTGGTTTCAAAAATTTGAAATAATTCTTGGCCCTAGTTGCAATGATGGTGGGTTTAGGGTTGAGTGCTGAATATTTGTAAGAAATTAATATGGCTATCTTTGTTAAAACATTGAGTAGAAGCTCACTACATTTAATATGTTCCCTCAGTGAAAGCAATAACATAGATGGTCCAATTCACATGTAACAACCTAGTAAAAAGGTCATGACTTTATCAATACCATTCTAATATATATGTTGTAATAATCAATTATAATAAGTGTCTGCTAAGGGAGCAGGCATGGGGAGATGAGTGTTTTAGGTGGTGGAAAGGACACATTGGTTGTGGGACTGGTGTTGGAATATTGAATATTTGAGACAACTGTAGTGTGAAAAACTTTGTAACTCATGGTACTTAAAGTTAAAAAAAGAATTAAAAAATGATAAAACTGAAATACAGCTATATCCCTGAGTTACTGAATTGACATTCTCCTTGATTGGTGAAATTATAAAATTTGGGGCTGTCTGCGATGTAATATAAGTGCACTGGGTCCACAGGCTGACTCCATAACTAAAGTTCCTGACTAGCCAGCATGATGCTGTGAAATGGATCCGCATCACCAACTACTTGTGCAAGTTGCATTCCCAGAATCCATGTAGTCAGATCCCTGGAATCACAGATAATGGTTTGACCTCCAGGATGCCGAAGACAGATATGTTTCACTCTTAAATTTAACAGGCTTTCAAAAAAAAATTAACAGGCTTTCAAGCATCGCCACTAAAAGTTCAATAGTCACTGTATGCAAGAGTTAGAACCCTGGTACGCATGTGCGAGAACCACAGTGAATACTGGTGATTGCCTCAGCCAGAATGACTGACAGCCAGGCAATGGAATGAGTGTAAAGTCACTGACATTAGAGGAACAATATAGGGACTGGATGGGAGAGCTTCTGGAATTAGTATATATTCTGAGCCGTGCCATCCTGTGCGCACCTGATCTCATCTGAAATAAATAAAATTGTCTTACTTGTAGACTGAATTTATAGAGAAAAATTTTATCCATAGAAATTTATTATCCGTGTCATTTCCTAATAATATTTAATGCTAGAAGATGCAACTTAATAGAGTAAGTTTCCAACCAAAACTATGGAGTAGACTTTTCAAGTATTATACATAAAAACTATATGAAATATAATAAATTTATAATAAAATCACAGGCTTTGCATCTTTTTTTATTATGCATCATTTATATTATGATGGACTATAAGTGACATCATTTACATATACTTCACATTATTTATATTATGCATAATTATTCTATTATTTAAATTATATTTCTACTATATAAAACATCCCTTTAGGTTGCATACTCTACTTTCATTTAATGGGTCTAGTAATATGCTACAAATTCATTACAGAAATGGGGATTAGTATATTTGAATGGTATCTACATATAGAAGTAATTAAGACTAATGACTACAAATCAAACAACTTAAATTGTTCAAATTTCCAACTATATCTATATGTTTGAATAATTGTTCTATTCACTATTTATCAATCTGCATCTTTTTTTACCTCTTTAGAGTTTTTTTAGCACATTATTTCTTTCACTGTCTTCCCGTTCATCATGGATTTGCTCGAGTGGGCACCAGTAACATCTCCATATGTCCTGTCTTGTGCTAGTAGAACCCAAGGGCACCTGCTTGCTCCAGGAACATAAAGAGCCTCAAACCATTCCATCAGGTCATGGGAATGAGGTCTATAATTGTTACTGGTATTTGGAATATCAAATACGACACGGGAGGCTTGCCAGGCTCTGGCATGTGGGTGGCATACTCTTGTTGTCACCTCTAAATCCAGCATTTATAGACTCTTCTGCTGGGTGGAGTTCTGACGAGAGGGAAGTCCGGATGTGGAAAATGGCGGCCCTCATGAAGTGGTGGGTGATCTGGCTTGTTGCGAGGCTCTGCTATAGTGGCAGGCCAGAGTTAGAATCTGCCAACCCTCCTGGTGCCGTGTGAGTAGCTGGGCACAGGGAGAGCCGGTAGCAGCTCTGCCTCATGTCTGTGAGCCCTCCATGGGGACCACCATTTTCCACATCCGACTTCCCCTCTAGTCAGAACTCCACCCAGCAGAAGAGCCTCGCAACAAGCCAGACGACCCCCCCACTCCATGAGGGCTGCCACATTATTTCTTTAGCATTACCATTCTCTCTAAGAATATGTTTCACTTAATAACCTCATGGGATTCCTTAGGTGTGCTAATCATTGTATTCTCATTTTCAGTCATGCTAATAATGATTGAACATTTTATTCTATGTAAATGACAAATGTATATAAGTATATATATATATACATATATATATATATAACCAAACTTATATGTTCTCTTTGTCTATAACCTTGAAGTACATTAAACCTAAAACAGCACCTTAAAAGTTACTAATCATCATTTATTTTTGTACAAAAATAAAGGCCAATTAGAATAAAATTCTGTCTGGACAAAATGAAATGCCTGGTTTTGCTATCTTCAAATGATGTTTATCATCAGATTTCTAATTAATCACTGAAAACTTCTTCTTTATTAATCCCAATTTCAGAGCAGGATGAAATAGTAAAACCTATTTAAGTAAAGAAGTAATTATATTTGAAGATCTGAGATGGAATTTTCTGCAAAAAATTTGTTGTTACTTTGTAACTCTTTTTATGCTGTCAGTTAATCAACCTTACTAAAATATTATTTAACCATATAATTATTTGTATTTTTTAAAGTGAAAGTCAGTAAAATCTATTATAATTCAAATCACTTCTAGAAAATTACCTAAGAAAACTGTAATATACATATAACTAATCTAGGGTAGAGAAACATTTATTTTCCAACAAAAATTGGATTTTCAATTCAATCACTGACTAAAAGTTTCAGTTATTAACTGCACAGAATTAGAACATAGTCATACTAAAAATAAAACCACAATGAAAATGAGCATCAACTTCTATTTTTTGTTGTTTTGTTTCAACTTGGGACATACCCATTGGTGATTAAAGCTCATTTCTGACTATAGCCTGAGATCATTCCTGGCTATACTCAAGGGATGGTATGGGATGCAGGGATTGAACCCAACTCGGCCAAGAACATGGCAAACAGCATATCTGCTGTACCATCACTTCAGCCAACTTCTCTTACATCGTATACATATTTAACACTTTATAAAGTATGAGATTTTCTAGTCTTATAAATTATATCTGATCTGCTCAAGTTTCAAAATATTATTACACTAGAGGGACTCTAAAACATTTCTTTTAGTTTAAAATATAAGAGTGCCATTTATTTTAGAAACATTTTATGTCAGTGTTTAAGAGTCTCTGACATAATTTAGTAGATTTCAATTATAATTTGAGTTGCATGTAAAAATAACAATGAGATCTCTCTTTGTTATTCAAAGAAGCAATTGTGTGTTCACTTAAAATAATTGCAAGGTAGACAAATCATATTGACTATCAAAAAGAGTCTTAAGCACACATGAAGAAAGTAATAAGAAGAAAGCACAAACATGAATAAAAAATTGAAGTAATGGATGTTCCTTCTATTTTGGGACAGTTTTTTAAAATGTTAATGAATTATATGATAGCATATAATTTATTTTCTTTCTAGAAAAACATTCTTTTTATTAATTTTATGAGTTTACTAGTGCTGTGGATGTGTGTAATTAGAAGTCCATCTAACATTGTCATAGTGGTCCCTTCTTTATCCTAATTGCCCCCCACTTGCCCTTCCAGTTAGGTAGAGAAGGAACCACTCTGACCATGATAGTTGGAAATGATCACTGTGGACAAGAACATTGTGAGAGGAGAGAGAGAGAGAGAGAGAGAGAGAGAGAGAGAGAGGGAGAGAGAGAGAGAGTGCTATGGTTGAAGCTTTGTGTATATGACTTTTAGATTGGAGATAGGCGGTTGACCCAAGTCACCAGATTCATGAGGCCTGTATTCATGCAAATACATGAATTTGTATATATATATGTGTGAGGGGGAGGGAGACAGAGAGAGAGAATACATTTTAGTAGGTATTTTTAGAACTTCTAGAATACTGATACACTTTGGAATATCCTAAGCAAATAATCCATGAATACGATGCTACTGACACATAAAAAAATGTAAAATTCTTAATTTGTATGGTTGTTTTCATGTCTTTGCCATTATAAATGATATTAAAATATTCTTAAAATAAAAAAGAATAGATCAGAATTAAATTTAATTTGCAGTACTTTTAGAAGCAATAATACATCCTATTAAATTAGAATTATTTAAAAATTATTTTTATTTATTTATTTTTGGTATGTTAGCCAACCCGGAGGTGCACAGGGCTTACTCCTAACTCGATGTACAGGGTCCATTATTGGCAGTCTTAGGGGCACCAGATGAGGTGCCAAAGATTGACCGAAGGTTGATGGTATAAAAGAAAACACCCTACCTACTGCACTCTCTGGTGCCAAGGATGATAGTTTGTAGAAAACTTCATTTTGTCATTCCTCCAAGATATTTCCAGCATGTTCTCCCAATGAATTAAGGAAACTAGATATCTTTTCAACTATGCATTTCTATATAATATAAAAATTAATTATTTTATTAGAAATACTGAAAACATAGAAAGAAAAATGGGGAGGGGTAAAATGTACTTGTGGAATCACTCCTTTGGGTTACTATTGCAGCACCTAACATCTGTATTAGTAATTGTAATTGTGATGTACTAATTGTAAATAGTAATTCTCTATGACAGCTAATCTAATTGTCCTTGTCAAGTCCTGGAACTGTGTTCTAAAACTGTTCACCATAGAGTTCCCACATTTCAGTCTGTCTGGAGAAGAGAGGATGTGATTGCTCTCCATATCAGGCTCTATTTTCAAGGATGTTTGCGAAGTTAAATAGCCTTGAAGATCAAGAAATCTCAAAGGGCAGGCTTGTTTACTGTCAAGTATAATAAAGATAGCATCTCTCTATGGGGAAATATTGAAAAGGATTGCTTGCAGTTCAATCGCAAAGATTCTGGATTCTTAAGTTCAGAATTACTTTCCTGTAACAGAAGCTTGGGCATATGAAAGTATCAGCTACCTCTGTCTGTAACGTTGTCTTATGGGAACTGATACTGGAAGACTGACTAAAACTAAAGTAATACTCTACCTAACTTCATGCTTATGGAAATTGTGGCACAGGGTGGATATTTAAAAAAGATGCAGTTCTAAAAGAAAGATGAGAGTTTTGTGCCACTGAGGGTTAAGTAACGGTTTCTACCATAATTTAGTAATTATAGATGGTAGCAAATACAATTATACATAGTACTTACTTTCAAAATAATTGTACTTAATATGTATTTGTTATGTAATGTATTGATGGGATATTGGTTACATGGGTACAGATGCTTGTTGGGTTTAGGAATTCAATATTACCATCCCACCAAAATGCCCACCCCAAAACGTTAATTTCCTTTATCTACAGACTCATCCCTCTACTCACTACTATCCAACATTTTGGTGGTAACAAAGCAACTTTTTTTTTTTTTGCTTTTTTAGGTCATACCCGGCCATGCTCAGGGGTTATTCCTGGCTCTGCACTCAGGAATTACTCCTGGCGGTGCTCGGGGACCATATGTGATGCCGGGATCAAACCCGGGCCGGCACAGGCCGACCGCATGCAAGGCAAACGCCCTACCCGCTGGGCTATCGCTCCGGCCCCAACAAAGCAACTTTTGTCTGGCTGTTATGACACTGGAGAGACTGTCCACACTGGAAAGAATTAGAAGAAGTTTGAAGGAAGCTGAGATATTTTGTGTTAGCTCAATCTTCTTTAGATAGGAGAACTGTTATAATGACAGAGAAACAAGGCCTATATTTACAGCAAAACAAAACAAACAAAAAACAGTATGACTTTATCTGCAGACTCTGACTTCCCAAAGCCAGCCAGAATTAATGGTTACAATAATGTTTATGCAGAGAATTTAGTAGACAAAAAAAATCTTCAAAAATGTGGTGGAATCCCATGCCAATAGTACTCCAACAAAAAGTAATAGAGGTACCTTATTTTCCAGCTTCCTATACTAAAGTAACTTTTTCCTTCTCTATCATGATCTCTATTTTCTGAGAAACAATAATAATAAAAATAGGACCAGATCCTTCTGTCCCCAAAGAAATTTTCAAGTAATGGAGAAAGTCACACACATGAAAAACTCAGAGTACAGTTTTGTTGAACACAGGAGCACACATGAAAACCCAGTTCAATTCCAGGCCTCAATACAACACAGTCCATAGAAGTTTTGGGTAAGACGTTAAAGGAGAAAGAAAACGCAAGTGACCTTGAGGGTGACTCTATTCCACACAATTTAGTGCAGGGCTTTTGTTTCTAAAATTTAAATACACGTAAATTCAAATGCATGATCTCTATGTGCATGTCTCTGGCCTGCAACTCTCAGAAAGGGGCTACACCTATGTGGGAAAGGTGAATGAGAAGGAATTTGCTCTTAGCCAACCTGGGTTTGGTCCATGGCATAACAAATGGTTCTCCAAGAACTGCCAGGAATGAGCCCTCAGCACAGATCCAGGAGTAACTCCTTAGTACTTCAATGTGCCAACAACAAAATTATCTTGAATATTTAAAAGGTACTTTTTTATGCCTGAATACTTAGCCTTTGGGGCTCAAGGCTGTCACTAAGAATGTTCTGTATATTGGGAATTCAACCCTCTCTATTATATCTTCACCAGAAGATATAAGTGTCATAAAATCTGTATATTTATGTCTATTTACATAACTGTATATTTTTGTAAGTGTCATAAGACATATCAAGCCAAACAGAAGGTCTAATAGCTTACTGAACCCTTGGTGCTAGAACAAGTATGTGGTAATCCAGGAGTTCTTCAGTGAGGACACTATAGGACAGTACAATACTGTGTATTAGCATTATTTAAATTCAAATCAATATATTATGATGAGAGTCACCCAACAAGCTCTGACACTCTCTTTATATTTTACTGCATAATCAGTTATTTAGCAGGGAGTGGCTGCACCCTGCAGTGTTGGAAGACAGATTTAGCTTACTCTGGGAGCTTTGTTGTTTTGCCCACACCCAGCTTAATCTTATTTAAGCCAAGGTTCATTCTAATGAGATCTCTCTTCTATGTAAACACTGCTAGAGGGTGTGGCACTTACAGAAGTCACCTTGATTGAATAACTTCTGACTTATACATCTACTAAGACATCTATGTTTTCTAGATTGGGCACAGCTCCTCTTTATACCCACTGCACCCAATGTGGGACAGTTAGAATTTACCAGGAGACTACCACCCTGGCTATGCTGAGACTAAAGGAAGACTATAGGAAGGATCATACTAGTTTGCTCTAAGCAGGTGAGTGTGACCCTTTCAGTACATGAGAACAAGATACTCAGAATCACCCTGGTGCAGATAATTATAAGGACCTGTGGGTACCATCTAGATTACATGAAGCTCATGAAGTTAAGATGTATTACTTTATATCAGTCCCCTCTCTCCAGTGTTTTACATAAGAGATAATCTTGGGATTAGTCCTTGGGGTAACCTTTGTTTATACCTGCAATATGGTGTGGCACTACACTCTGTTTAGGGTTCTTTGTTGACATGACAACCTCCCGATCGGATTACTTGGGTGTATATAAAGGGCTGACTTGAGGCCTCTTCACTTTTTAACCTTTTGCCTTTTGGTTCCTCAGCCTTCAGCTTTTGGCTTTTGGCTTTTGGCTTTTGGCCTTTTGCTCTTTGGCCTTTTGGTCCTTCTTCTGGGTAGGACTCAGCTCGGGTGAGATCCTCTCTCTCTCTTTGGTGGGAGACTTAGGCTCTTTTGTATGGTCTAAGTTCGGACCAGAGCTAAAGTTTGTTCATTATATTGGATTGCTGTGGAAGAGCTTTTGTACTATATTAAAAGCCTTTTTGGACCTGCACCGGACTCGTGAGTTTCCATCTGTTCTCCGGCATCCTCAGAGGTAGAAGAGAACCTCTGTCCCGACACTGTCGGGGACCCCGACCCGGAGGTGTGGTGTTCCCCGACACTGCAGAGTCTGGAATTCTGCGCCAAGGAACAAACCTGGGGCTTCCGCATACAGAGCAAGAACCCCAGGGCTTTGAGACATCTTCTTAGCCCTGGAATAATCATGCTAAGATAATATAATAGTAGATTGTATCCCAGAGTACTGCATAATATTCTGGATGGTCAACATTCTCTTTTAGACCAGTTTTACAATCAACATTATTGTACTTGCAGTTTTGCTTTTACAGGTTTATAAGAAGCTGACTGATGCAGTTAAGATATTTCTTTATCTAATATATTGCTTTCTGGAGACACTGTTCTATTCTCTTCTCTACGAATATTTGACCTGAGAAAGGTTATATAGAAAATTGAGCTGCAGTCATTTCACTGAAGCTGATCTTGCAGGTTGCAGTCTTAAAACATGTCTTAGCAGTGTACTTTATGCCACCATTGATTTGCTTTTCTCTTTTAAAAAATAGCATCAACAGTATCGTTCATAGTGTTCTGTACTACATTCAAGATAACATATTCGAAAATAGAATTCAAATGGTTCTGTTTTATTTTGTTTTTCAACTGAAAGCTAGTTCAGAATGTTATGCTATTGCATGTGGCAAAAGAAATTAAACAGAGTTGTATTTTAATATTCTAAAACAAATAGATATATTCTCACACTATAGACACTCTAGGGACCATGTAGAATACTGAACTATATTTACTTCTTGGAGAGTAATGGAGCTTATTTGGATGAATGGTGAAACAAAAAGAGATTAGTAGAAATGTGGCTCTGTCATCTGAAAGTAAATAAAGAAGATATAAATAAAATTTCTTGGAGATAGAGAATGGTTAATTTATTTGTGGATATTACTTTGGAAGTTTGGGGTGTGTGTGTGTGTGTGTGTGTGTGTGTGTGTGTGTGTAAGATCACACCTGGTGATACTCAGGGGTAATGTCTAGCTCTGCACTCAGGTATTACTCTGGAGTGCTCTGGGGAACATATGGGATATAGGAGATTTAACATACAAGGCAAATGCCCTACACACTGCATTATTGCTCCGGATCTACTTCAGCAAAGTTAGTATAAAAACAAGTTTCATTTTTTTTTTAATTTAATGCCATTGATGTTATTAGAATGATGTCATTAGTGAAGCGGAGGTGGTATAGTTGCTGACAGCCTATCTTCACTCCCATTCCTTCCCATTATAATTGTCACATGACCTTCTTGAGGGTGGCGCTGAAGAATATCGGTGAAATGGTATCTCCCTGCTGAACCCCTTTTTTGACATCAGTGATCACATCCTTACATCCTTGTAGAATGGTGAGATCCTGGTGGTGAATCCATACTTCATCTCACGAAGGATCTTGATGTATTGGTTTGAATGCCCTGTTAGGCTAGGACTTTGATGACCGCTTCCGTCTCAACAGAATTAAAGGCCAGCAATTTCTACCTTCGTTGTCTATGCACCAACATCCACATACAAGGAAGAAAAATTGAGAAATTCTACATGGAACTGGAGGAATTTTATTAAAAAGATCACACCTTCTATAAGATCATAGTTGGTGATTTTAATGTCAAGATATGACCAAGAAGATCTGCAGAAGAACTCCACATCGGGACCCATGGCCTAGAATGGAATGAACAGGGTGAGAGACTATCTGAGTTTATCATGTCCACAAAGACCATTAATGGGAACTCATAGTTCCAGAAGACTGAATTTAAATGTTGGACATGGGAATCTCCTATATTATATAAATATTCATTTTATCTTATAAACTATATGTTATTATTTGTTGTAAATAAGGGTTCACATAATAGCCATTATGATAACAAAGTGTCATATATTTTATGGAATATAGAAAAAATGTTATTCTTTTATATAAATTACTAAAATAAGTAGTATATAATTTTATGCCATACATTATACACTATAGTATACAATAATATTATCACTATCACTATTTTCCTGTTCCTCATCAATTTGCTGGAGCGGGCTCCAGTAACATTTCCATATGTACTGTCTCATGCTAGTAGAGACCAAGGGCATCTGCTGGCTCCAGGACCATAAAGAGCCTCAAGCCATTATATTAGGTCAGGGGAATGACCCAACATAATTGTTACTGGTATTTGGCATATCAAATACGACACAAACAGCTTGCCAGGCTTGCTGTGCGGGTTGCATACTCTTGTAGTCACCTCTAAATATAACATTTATATTGGAACAGGGGGCTAATAATAGTCGAGGGTACTAATGCCAACCTAGAACTGAGCATTAAATAGAGGCAAAAGGATACACATGACAACCTTTTAATGTATGTTCTGTAATCCATAGTCTGGAAGGGAAGGAAAAGAGAAAGAGAGAGAAAGGGAAAGAAATAAAGAACCTGCCATGGAGCAGGGCTGGGGAAGGGGAGGGAACCGGGGATGTTGGTGGTGGGAGATGGGCACTGGTGGAGGGACGGGTGCTGAAACACTGTATGACCAAAACCCAAACATGAACTTTTTAATTGTCTATCTTTTTATTTGTATATCTCACGGTGGTATAATAAAATACTTAACAAAAAATAAATAAATATAACATTTATTGATGAATCGCGTGGTTGCAAGCAGCTATAATATATAGCCGGGCTATAATAGGCTCATCTGAGCCCGGGTGCCTCATGAGCGGCTGGGCACAGGGAGAGCTGGTAGCAGCTCTGCCCCATGTCTGTGAGTCTCTGGATCAGCATACGTGGGCCGGATTGAAAAAAAACTGCTGCAGGGTGGGTGTCGATGATCCAGGCTGTGATAGGCTTGTCTGCTGGATGGAGTTCTGATGAGAGGGAGGTCCGGATGTGGAAAATTGTGGCCCTCATGGAGTGGGGGGGTGTCGCCTGGCTTGTTGCGAGTCTCTGCTGGGGTGGCGGGCTAGGGCTAGAACCCACCATCCCTCCCCTGGTGCCTTGTGGGTGGCTGGGCACAGGGAGAGCTGGTAGCAGCTCTGCCCCATGTCTGTGAGTCTCTGGATCAGCATACCTGGGCAGGATTGAAAAAAAAAAACTGCTGCAGGGTAGTATAGTAATAGTTAATATAAATCATGTATAGCTTTTTGCTCCTTGGCTTTTTGCTCCTTGGCTTTTTGCTCCTTGGCTTTTTGCTCCCTTTTTTACTCCTTGGCTTTTGACTTTTTGCTCTTTGGCCTTTTGCTCCTTCTTTTGGGTAGGACTCCTCTCGGGTGAGATCCCATCTTTGGTGGGAGACTCAGGCTCTTTTGTATGGTCTAAGTTCTGATCAGAGCTAGATTTTGTTCATTTTATTGGAGTGCTGTGAAAGAGCTTTTGTACTATTAAAAGCCTTTTTGGAAATGCACCGGACTCCTGAGTTTTCATCTGTTCCCCGGCGTCCTTGGAGGTAGAAGATAACTTCTGTCCTGACACTGCCGGGGACCCCAGCGGCATCCCCTGCACGAGTGCCTTATATATCTTGGATATTAATGTTCCCTTATCAGGCTCTGAATTCAGGGATCACTCCTGGTGGTGCTCAGAGGACAATATGGAAGACTGGGACTTAAACCCAGGTAACTTGTGTGCAAGTATATGTGCTGCCCGGCGAGAGACTCACAGACGTGGGGGCAGAGCTGCTACTTGCTCTCCCTGTTCCCAGCCGCTCACGAGGACGCAGGATGGCGGGTTCTAGCCCCTGGTCCACCATGCCACCAGAGCCTTAAACAAGCAAGACGACCTCCCACTCCATGAGGCCCTCCATTTTCTACATCCGGACTTCCCTCTCATCCAGAACTCCACCCAGCAGACCCGCCTATCACAGCCCGGCTCACGCGGCAGCAAGGGCCTTGCGGTTCATCAATAAATGCTGGACTTAGAGATGACTACAAGAGTATATGCTACCTGCATGGCAGAGCCTGGCGAGCTACCCATGTTGTATTTGATATGCCAAATATCAGTAACAATTATAGACCTCATTCCGGAATGGATTGAGGCTTTTTATGTTCCTGGAGCAAGCAGATGCCCTTGGGCTCTACTAGCATGAGACAGGACATATGGAGATGTTACTGGTGCCCGCTCGAGCAAATCGATGATGAATGGGAAGACAGTGATACAGTGACAATGAAATCATGTATAATTTTAATTTATACACATTAAATAAGAAAAACAGGTACAAAAGATATTAAATTAAGAAATGAGAATGTATCAATTTTTTCTGCTTTTTCTTCAAATCCTGAATATGCTGTTTGTTATTATTTATGTGTGAACAATAAACTTCATTTTAAGAATATAATAAATATAAATGATATTTTCTAATAAGTATTGAAATGTTTTTTCTCCTAATTCTATATTGTTATCAAGGTCAAGTAATTTTAATCCATAAAATTAAAAAAGTACTTTCATTAATAATATTTCTAAAAAGCACAAACATAATGCTATAAACATATCTCCTTGGAACTGAAGTGATAGCACAGTGGGTAGGGTTTGCCTTGCATGCGACCAACCTGTGTTCGATCCCCGGCATCTCATATGGTCCCCCTGAGCACTGCAAGGAGTAATTCCTGAGTGAAGAGTGAAGATGCTCAGGAGTAACCCCTGAGCATCACTCCGTGTGACCCAAAAAGCAAAAAATAAATAAATAAAAGAAAGAAGGTCATATAGCCTTATATGTTTGCCACACTTATTAGTATATATAATAAAAAATTAAATTGAGTAAATTGACATTTACTCAATGTAAATGCTAAATAAAATGAAAATTAACATTATTCACCATTTTATAATACAATATCTTAGAAATGTAACCTGTTTAATTTCATTAGATTACAAATTTACCTTTCATAACAGCAATATCTGTAAAAATAGACATATTAATCCTATTAATATAATTTTATTTGTCCAATTAAAAGATTTGGCTGAATGTAGTTGTAAAAAAAGAGAAGAAAGAAAAATTGTTCTGGAGATAACCTTGCATAAAACTGACCCTAAGTGATGCCTGCAGTGCTTAGTCTCTCAAGCTTACCTGTGTAATCCTGTGGGCACTGAGGACCACTGGCCTTGATTTGGTAATTCATGATACCACAAGGTAAGTGATATTTTCAAGTTCCAATGCTAATCTTGTTCTGTTGGCCAAGAATCACTAGATGTTACACCAAAGACCCGAGCTGGGATCCAATTCCTCCCCCAAAAAACACAACCCTGGTTTTGAAATTATTAAAACTTTCTCCCAGTAAACACTGGTAATCAGTAGGTAAAGAGTGGGTATGTACTAAAAAAGGGTTTATGCTTTTCGGAATAGAGACACTTATTTTCCATGCCATACTTTTTGTAAGTGAGATATTTGGGGTTACTCTCAAAGAAAGTCCTAATATTTTTTATTGCAGTTTTTTAACTGTCAGATCAGATCATTTTCCCCCAAGATAAACAAGAGCACTTAGCAATTCTACAGTGTGATGATAGAAAATTATGGTATCTACACCTTGCTATCATTAATTAGGTAAAGTTCATACATACCAATCAAAGCTGATGAAAGTTATCATTGCTAAATCTGGTAGAAGATGTGATCAAATGTTTTTAATTCAGTTCATTCTTTTCATTCTTCTTTAAGAGTGCTTCCAGTTACTTGCCCTTTCCACTCCAAAAATAATAGTGGCCAACATGGAGAATTGTTTCTGTATTATGTTGGAAGATAGATAACAGGACTGGGAGAAGATGGAAATCAAGTTCATGTTTGGGAAAAAAACTACTCATGAATAAGAATTATATTCAGGCAAGATTTGGCCAGCTAGTCCTTAAATCTTAGTGTCTCAGGGAATATAGGTCTGAAAAGTGAAGGTTGAATCACGGGTCCTAAAAAAGTAGGTAAATACATAGCAAGGAGTGTCCAATTACCTACTGCAGTGAATAAAGAGGTGAAGTGGCCTTTGAATGTTAACTGAGGAGCTGAAACCGTAGATGGTAGCCTTTTTGCTACATTTCTGCTATTTCTCAACTGATACTTTTAACATGGACATTTTATTTAAAAGAAATATACCAAATTCTGTGTTGTTATTAAATTTTCATATATGAATCATATTTAATTCAGAATTAATTAGTTTTGCAATCAAATATTTAAGTTTCCCTTATAATAAGCATGCATTATAGCTATTTATAGAATAAAGAATTTCATAAAATTTTTACCCTTCATTCTAATACTGTAATGAGAGTTGCTTCAGAATTTGCTATGGATGATTTCATAAGTGAACATTGCTGTCCACTTAAAACAAAAAAAAAAAAAGGAAAATTAGGGTCAGAGAGACAATACAGCTGGTAAAGTACATGCATTGATTGTAGTCTACCTGGGTACCATCTCTGGCACGCCATATGAGTTCACCATGAATGATCCCTGAAGGCAGAGCCAGTTTAAGCCCCAAGCACCACCAGGTGTAGACCAAAACACACACACACACAGAACAGGAAAATGAGGGTGTGTGCCTGTCAACCATTTAGATATTAATTACTAGTGTTATATAGATTGTTACTGAGTATACTTGATGACAAAAGTTATCAGGGCATTAATATGAAAGTTCAAAATTCCTGGAAAGTGATATAAGCAAAAATCAGGTCGCTCATGTTCCATTCAGAAAACTTAGCTTCCTAAGATTTGCTGTATTTATACAAGTATGAGAAGTGTTGAGGAAAATAATCCTTAACTGCAGCATTAAAGTTTTATGCAGAGGATACATCTTCTGAAAGGCTGTGACACACACTCGAGACAAAGAAGGCAGAAGCACAAAATAAACTTATTCTTTTAGCAATCCTCATGACATACAACGTTATTTGATATTTCAATTAAACTCTTCAAGTGTATATTAACTGAGGTATCATTCTGTGCATACCCATGAAGTAACACTCAAGAAATCAATAATAAATAATTAGAAGAAATTATAAAAAATAGAATAATAAGATTTCTTCAAGATAAAGTAACAATGTAAAAACGAAATCTAGCTTTGCTTTCCACTGAACTTCAAGCACTGCTCTTGATTAATAAAGTAAAACTATTGGGTGATTACATGCTTGTAAACTTCTGTGTACTTGCCATATGGAAAGCCAAAGCAAGGGAACTAGTTTAAATATAATATAGTCAGAGCAAATCTATTCTTGTTAATATAACTATATATTTTAGTAGCTCATGTTATATATTGTATGCATGTGTGTGCATATTAATTCACTAAATTAATGGTATGCAGATATTTTTAGAACAAATGAAGGTATGTCACTTTTTTAAAATATCTCTGCCTTCATCAATTCTTATCCATATTTTTATACCTACACTCTAAAATGTTGTTATGTGGAGAGGTCTTCAATACTTTCTGCCTGTTGCTTTCCTAATTTTCACCATTTATATGTTATTAGTTGTGTACCAACCTCACAAATCCTACATACTATTTACTTGATATTGTTATTATAAACTTCCTCTATAGGAAGGATTGAACAGGACTAATTAAACTTGCCTTACTTATAATATGTTGGTATTATAGTAAGAGATTCAAAATATATATAATAAATATATCAATTGTTTAAGACTATTGTCAGACAAAAAGCCAACCGATTTATCTTTGTTAAACACAGGGATAATACCAGATGTTTCTTGCTAGCTTAATTTCTGTAAGTTTTATTACCATGACATTGCTGATTTGCCAATTGAGAGCTACCCACTTTACTGTGCATGCATTTGCTTCAAATTTAATTTTATCTGTATCAAAAATTTGTATAGAAGAATACATTCTATTTTAATAAAGCAAAATCAGTGTCTTGCAAGCAATTTCCTTAGAGAAATGTGAGGAAAAGGGGAGATCATTTGCCTTGCTTACTTCCAACCTTGGTGAGCGCAGAGCCAGGAGGAAGCTCTGAGTACTGCCAAGTATTGGTAAAAAAAATAAAAAGAGAGAGAAAGAAAGAGAGATAGAATGATAGAGAGAGAGAGGTGAATGGAGAGGAAGAAAAAGTTAAAAGGTATACGCTCAAAAGAAAACAAAAAATGTTTTATAAGTAACTTTCAGTGGACTTTATTTTGTTTTTCCTTCGGCGGCCACACCTCCTATTGCTCAGACATACTCCTGCCTCTGGTCTGCACTTAGGAATTACTCTTGGCAGTTTTCAAGGGAACATATAGGATCCTGGGGTGAACCTTCATCAGTTTCATGCAAGGCAAGTGCCCTATTTGCTGAACGATGTCTCTAGCCCATAAACCTTAATTTTTATTTGGAGTTCTTTATTATATTTTATTCATCCATTAACAATAATGAAAGGATATCACAAATTTTCAAGTTGATGGCCAAAAGAGTTGAATCTCAGGTATATAACTGGTAAAGTTAAGTTTAACCTTAAGGTATAAACAAGTGCCATTTTGATTAAAACAAGTATTTTGTCTTGGCATTTCAACAAAAGTTCATTTTTAAATTAGTTCTGCTGCTTATTCTTACTTTTGTAAACTCTAAATTCAATACAAGGAGAAATTATACTAAAAACAAAAAAACAAGGAGAAATTAAATTCCAACAATCTTTGTTGGTTAACAATTTGGCACAATAAATATTAGGTCTACTGCCTACTTTTTGTAAAATTTTGTTCAGGTTAAAAGGTTATCTGGTCTTAGATTCTTGTCTTAAAAAAATACAAAAAGCAGAATTAAAATACTGTCTTGAAGAATGTAGCTTTTCATTCTTGAAGAATGAATGAAAATATATAAATAACTTTCTTCAAATTGATTTTGTACATGATGATTTTGAGATGACATTAATAAATGCAGTATAATCATTCACTTATTGACACAGATATTGCAAAGGTGGTTTATTAGGGCTTATAAATAAGCCCTAAATAAATAACAAAGCCTTAAATAAATAAATAAACAAACAAATAAATAAATAATAAGCCCTTATAAATAACAAAGGAAGGGCAGATTGTGGCTCGCCCTTAGGGGTGTCCCAAGGCCCCAGGCTCAAGGACCCCCTTTGAATTCCAAGGCCCTAACAGTTCTTGGGGCAGGGGGTAACCATGGAAGCAGAGGCTGGAACCTAGTGAGGTCCCTGATCCTACTCACAACCCATTTGGGGCCCCGGTCTGTGTCCGGGGCCTATGACCATTTCCCGACCCACACAGATAAAAGAATAAGACTAGAGCTTCCTGAAGGCTATTTTTTTAATCAGTCTTCTGTTACTCTTCACTCTACCTCTGTGCTCACTGCAGAAACCTCTCTCCAGGGGCCTCTGGCTCTCTCCTAGCAGGGTCTCCGGCAGGCTGCTCTCTTCAGGGCACCAGTGCAGGCTCCTTTCTTCAGGGCCTCTCTACTGGACAACTTTGTTTAGAGCATCACCTTCAGGTCCTCTCCAGGATCTCTCTTTTTAGGACCTCTTTTCAGAGTCTTTTCTGTTCAATGCTTTTCTTTTCAGATCCTCTATTCTTTCTACTCCTCTGTTTATCTATGTCCCTATCTCTGTTTCGTTAAGTTTCACCGGTTGGTTCTTTTGCCCTGTTGTCCCATAGCCCTATAGTTCTTTGGCCTCAGTGCTGGGCCTTCAGCTCTGGACTGGCTTAGGCACCAGAAGCAGCCTTTGCCCTGGTGTTGGCTATCAGACCCAGGCACCAGCGGCCCCATAATCCAGGTGCTGGCTTTATGGTCCAGGCACCAGGGACTGCTGGTCTCTCCGTATGGAAGCCCCAGATGCACTCCTGGGCCTTTATTTATAGTCTCAGGCCAGGTTCAGTATCTTGACCTCGACAGTGTAACAGTCTTCCCAAGCGTTACAACCATATCGCTTGAAATACTGCCACTTTAAGAGGCCATTATCCAACAGTGGTTCAATTTCTTTTCAACAAAAAGTACAATAGTTGTTTTGAATATGATAAAATATGGTCTAGTACTTTCCTTTAAGATGTAGTTCTAATATTAACATATTGTCCTTTACATGTATTTGTAATAGCTAAAGTAAATATGAGTAAACATTTTGCAACTTTATAAAGTAAATATTATTTTTTCTTTAATTTTTGATTACCTAATTAATTTTAAATATATGCAGACATAAAATACATTTTCTAGTATGATATCAATAGAATGATTAGAATAATAAAAGGTACAAACTTTTTTATGCAATTGAAAAATGGATTTATTTTTCATTTGTCAGTGTTGCAACATACTTACAAAATAAAGGTAAAATCTTGCATAATAACAAAATATTCAATGACTAGGCAAAGAGTTGCAGAAAGTAGTAAATCACTTGTATCATTTGTATCATCACTTGTCTTCCCGTTGTTCATCGATTTGCTCAAGTGGGCACCAGTAACTTCTCCATATGTCCTGTCATGTGCTACTGTAGCCCAAGGGCATCTGTTCACCCAGGAACATGAGGAATCTCAAACCATTTCTTCAAGTCATGGGAATGAGGTCTATAATTGTTACTGGTTTTTGGCATATCTAATACGACATGGGTAGCTTGTCACACTCTACTCTGCCATACACATGGTATACTATCATAGCAGGCTCTCATCTCATGCATTTACTGATGAATTGCAATGGGTAGAGATCTTCTTTTCTCTTGGATGGTGCTCTGACAAACTGTGGAGTACAGATGTTGAAAATGGCAGCCCCTCATGATGTTGGGTTCCTCTGGCTTCTTGCAAGGATCTGCTGGGATGGCGGGCCAGGGCTAGAACTCGCCTCCCTCTCGGGTACCTCATGATCAGCTGAGCACAGGGAGAGTCAGTAGCAGCTCTGCCCCATGTATCTGAAAGTTGTAAATAAATATCTAAATTATTAATGGATTACCTTTGTTTCATATAATTCTAAATATACGATGACTGGTCTGCATCTCCAAAGACAAATATTATAATCATACATATCACTTGAAGTTATTGGCTGATTATTCTTGCTTTTAGAAGGTTTATACTGGTTTGACAGTTTAACAAAATATGGGTTTAAGGTAAAAATTTCAGTTGTAAGTAATCCAAGTAAAAGATAATTTAGGTGAAATGATAGTCCCATTTATTTGTTTAATTTTGTTTTATGATCATGCCTGGTGATGTTCAGAGCTCAGTACTGGCTCGGTTCTCAACCATCACTCCTGGTATGGTGTGGTCACCAAATGTGGTACAGGGCAATAAACCACGGACAGGTGTATGCAATATTACTCCATACCATCAGCCATATTATACTATCCCATACTATTATAGTAGCCCCTACTATCTGCCACATTGTCTACTCCCATATTATCTGCCAATAAAATGTTAATATCTTTAAAGTGTTCAATTTTAAGTATTTAAAAGGTGAAATGAATCTCTGATTCACAACAAAATCACTGACTAACAATTCAACAAGTTTAACTTGTATATATGCACTATTTCCACTTTAATAACACCCAAATTACATTTCTATAGATAAGAGTTTTTAGTTACATAGCAGTAGAAAAAGATAAAATGCTGACACTGAGGAATAGAAGAGTTTGTGATTCCTTTTTTCACTCACTTTCCATAACAAAGGGAATGCATTATCTAAGATAACTTATACATGAGACAAGATTTATTTTTTTTGTTGGACAAAATAGGGAGTTAAAAGGTAAAATGTGCAGTTATAAGATGAATAGGCTCAGAGCAACTAATAAATATAATTTAGTCATGTATTAATTTAATACATACTATTAGTCTATGACACTGCATTAAATAAAATCTGCTAAAAATAAAAGAACCAAAATGTTATAACAAAAAAGGGAAAGTTGTGAGGTGAAATATGTGTTATATGTGTTAGTTGTCTCCATGACAGCAATTTTTCTACAATTCACAGTGATATAAAATCTTCAGAATGTACAATTTCAATATCTTAAAACTATGCAGTAATTGAACTCAATAGAGCTGGAAAAATCATTGTGGATCTGTAACCTTCCATTTATACAATCACAAAACTAATCCCGACTATAATTGCCACATTTGGATGATGACAATTGCTTGTTCATAGGTCTTTCTGGTTTAATTTGAATAATCAATCTTTTCTAAATACTACAGGAAAAATCATTTTCAAGTATCTCTCCCATCTTGTTACTTTTATTCCAAAATAACTCTATTTCTTTAACACTTGGCAGCTCAACTGTACACAGCTCACTCCACTTCACTGGTCAGATGCTTGCAAACTACCTGTCCTCTCCTTAATCCATTTCACTCAAATCACTCATTTCTTCCCAATACAAAACAATTCATTTTGATCAGTTAAACTTTCACTGACTTTGTTCTACCTTTAACAGTGAACATTTTTTCTCATTTTTAAAGATTCAGATAAATCATTATATTGAACTACCTACTTATTCATGTAGTAGAGAGATTAAAAACAAAACTAAAGACGAATGTGCATGTAAATATTAACTTTGTCAAATGAGATGTTTTTGGCATCTCTGTATAGGTTGTGGAAGAGGTCTCTAAGTCTTGGAATGCTCTCCGAATACAAATGATTTTGCTGGGCCGGAGTGATAGTACAATGATAAGGGAGCTTGCTTTGCCAGCAACTGATCTCGGTTTGATTCCCAGCAACACAGCTGGCCATAAAGAAAATAGATCTTGGTCTACTTATTGCCATTGGGAAAGGAAAATTAAAGATCCATGTTCACTGTTCTCCACACTTAATCCTATGTGATTCTTAGAGTCGTTCTTTAAAAAGAGTTGCCAGATTTTAAGCTAAAAACTTAAAACTTAGATAAAAAAAAGTCTCTTTAGGATCACATTATTTTCTGCTGTTTAATTTCTTGAAGATATGTACAATTTTTTTTTAGATAGTTGCACTAAGTATTTTGACTCATGCTTTTTGGTAAAGATTTTGGTAATACTTTTTGGTAAAGTATTTGACTCATGCTTTTTGTAGGATCTTGTATACATCAAGATCATCGTGAGCTGTATTACGGATTCACCACCAGGATCTCACCATTATACAAAGAAGTGATCATTAATGTGAAAAGAGGGGTTTGACAGGGTGATACCATTTCACCAAAACTCTTCAGCACCACCCTCGAGAACATCATGCAACAATTAGAATGGGAAGGAATGGGAGTGAAGATAGATGGTCGGCAACTACACCACCTCCGCTTCGCTGATGACATCGTTCTAATAACACCAAACATTAGCCAAGTGGCACAAGTGCTGGCTGACTTCGACGGAGAATGTGGAAATATAGGTCTACAGCTGAATCTAAAGAAAACCATGTTTATGAAGAATGAACTAGTTCCAGAGGCCCCATTCACTCTCAATGGAATAAACATCTGTGAATGCAGCAGTTATGTGTACCTAGGTTGAGAAATCAACATGATGAACGACCTAAAACCTGAGCTGCGCAGGAGGAAGAGAGCAGCATGGAATGCCTTCAAAGGCATTGAAGAAATAGCTGAAAGGACAAAGAACACTGGATCTGGGCACATCTCTTTGACTCCACCATTCTCCCTGCATTAACATATGCCTCAGAGACCTGGGCCCTACAAAAGCAGGATGAAAATGCTATTCGGGTCTCCCAGAGAGGAATCAAAAGAGCTATACTTGGAATATCAGGCCTCACTCAAGTGAGAGAAGGAATCGGAGTTCTGACCTCCGTGGCTATTCCAGAATCAGGGACACTGTCTCATTTGCCAAGGCATCGAAAATCAGATGGGCTGGATATGTAATGCGATTTGGAGACAACCACTGGACTAGAGCCATTACCGACTGGATCCCACGGGATGTCAAAAGATCACGTGGCCGCCACCTACAAGATGGTCAGACTTCCTTGTCAAGACGCTGAAGGAAAGGTTTGAGGCTCTTCATATTCCTGAATCAAACAGATGCCATTGGGCTACGTTGGCATGTGATAGGGTCCAATGGAAATGTTACTGGCGCCCGCTCAAGCAAATCGATGAATAATGGGATTCAAGTGATCAAGTGATCAAGTGCTTTTGGAGAAGACTCAGAAGTTTAGGTCTATTTTATGTCATTTGAATTTATAACTCACTGAACCAATAATTTAAATTTTTTCTCCCCTTTTATTTATAATCTAATTCTATTGCATTTGTGTAATTAAAACCAAATTATTACCTTGACATATACCTTAAAATTTTTATTAGATTCATTTTCAAAAACATCTGGTGTGCCTATTATGATTTTTAAATAAAGGCAAATGTTGGATAATTGCTGATGTAATAAATTACACATGTAATGAAGGGATGCATAGACAGATTATAATAGAGAGTTTTTCAAAATAGTATTTAGTGATTCAAGGTATTTTTCTAAAAATATGGAGGTGCTTGAATATTCCTTTATTTAGAGGGAGTCAAGAATAGACAAGGGTGATTAAAGTATTCCCCCACCGCACTACTGTATTTTCTTCTAACTTTACCTTCCCCCAATCCCTAGAATAATAGTTTAGTATTTGATTAGATGTTTGCGACTAATTAAAGCATTTTAACTTGAAATAAATTTGAAAGTAAACTTATAATTCTGTCTGAAGGAATGCTAAACATTCTCCTATTAATAACTCAAACAATTATTTTTAGGAATCTATGAGACTGCATAGTTTTGGACAGAGTTCTCCTTCCTAGAAATAGTTTGAAATAGGCACCTGTAAGTATTTTAGGTTCAGTGACTAATGATAATTTTAAATTTTCTAAATAAATTGATGTTCATTCTGAGTATCTCTGTTTAGGGATACTACAGAATATTGTATATATTTCTGATAAATATAATACACAGCTCATTTTATTTATATGCATTCATAATAGATCTATATCTATACTATATAATAAACATTTTATGTATTAATATAGGCATATTGTATTAAATTGTGCAAATGTTTCTATATTTAAACAATTTAAAGAGAGTCACTGAAAGTATATTGAATGTGCAAATAAAGTTCAATCAATGTATATCATATTAAAACCAAGTTCTGATTAGTTAATCAGTAAAGACACTCTCAAGTTGTATAGCTATTGGCACAAATTGTTAGTGATGTGGTTAGGTCTTCGAGAACTGTAGGATCAATCTCACCCTATATTTACAGAGAGAGGAAAATAATTGGTTAAATAGATGATTAAAAACACTGGGCTGCTTCTACATAGTCGTAGGGACTTACAGCAACATCAGCTGTGTGGCGTAGTGATATCCTGAGCTATTTTGCAGTGCATTTCCTCTAATCTGATCTATAAGCCTGATCCTTCCACTTAACTAACACTGGAGTCCTAACACTGTCCTTTCTCTCCTACATCATGACCAGCAGCAGAAAGGCTAGCCATGATGTAGAAGAGAAAGTATTCACAGGAGATTTTCCTTTCCATTCCATCAAATTTCCTACAGTATTCTACTAGATAAAATATACCCAGCACAGTTTGTTTATCTAATTAACATTTTTTTTTTGTTTGTGCCACCTCTAGCAGTCCTCAGGGCTTCCGCCTGGCACTTAGGTTAGAGTCATGCCCCACAAAGTCAGCTTAGCTTCGGAGACCAGCTATGGTGCCAGGAATTAAACTTTCATTAACTAGATACAAGCCAAGTTCTTTGCACACTGTATTATCTTTCCAGCCCTGTATGTAAAGTTCCTTGAACTTTTATGAAAGACTAAATGCTTTAGGCTGCAGGTCCAAAAAGAGTTTTAACGGTGAAAAAGATGAATCCTGTATCGGATGATGCTGTACATCTATCTATCTATCTATCTATCTATCTATCTATCTATCTATCTATCTATCTATCTATCTATCTATCTATCTATCTATCTATCTATCTATCTATCTATCTATCTATCTATCTATCTATCTATCTATCTATCTATCTATCTATCTATCTATCTATCTATCTATCTATCTATCTATCTATCTGTCTATCTGTCTATCTGTCTATCTGTCTATCTGTCTGTCTGTCTGTCTGTCTGTCTGTCTGTCTGTCTGTCTGTCTATCTATCTAGCTAATAATACATGATGCATCAGAATTCATGGCTAACACGCAGGATGATGTAGTGGATCACCAGTAGAAAACTCATAAAAGAACCAAGGAGAAAAAAAGTGTAAATAAAAGAGGTCCAGGGACTGGATAAACAGTACAGGGTTTTAAGAGTTTCTCTGACACTGTAGAATTTGCTAAGTCACTTTAGGAATGACCCCTAAGTAAAAGAAATAATCCAGGGAATAATCCCAAACAATAAGAACAACAACAACAACAAAATGCCCAAATAAATAAAGAGACACAGACACAATTGATATGATAAAGTTTTGAAATATTAGATACACATACCCAATAAGAGAAAATATTTAGGGAATATCACAACAATGAATTCACAGCCAGAATCTTGGATGTTTGCAGCAAAAAAGATATGGTATAGTGTCGTGTAATAGTGTGATTTCTTCATGTTAGAAACCTGGGTCTCTGCAACATGAATAAGAACAGAGACAGTCAGACAGTGGCAGAGAATAATCTAAAAAATACAGAAAGGAGAGGACAGGACTAAGAAGGCGAGGCTGCAAAGACCAGGTAGAGTGTTCTGCCCATCTGAGTGCCAACTCATGTTTAACACACACACAGACACGCACTGACACATGCACAGACACAGACACAGGCACACACACACAGAGACACACACAGACACAAGCACAGACACAAACACAGACACAAACACACACACAGACACACACATACACAAGCACAGACACACACAGACACAAGCACAGACAAAAACACAGACACAGACACAGACACACACAGACACAGACACACACACACACACACACAGATCATCAAATGCAGAGCTGTGTTAAGGGAATTGAGAATGTGCCCATTGGGAACCTGGCTCTCAGGTGCCTGAGACAGCAATTCACAGGATGGTGTCTCTGGATCCAGGAAGCAGAGAGCAAAGCTGGGAAGGGAATTGTCTGCCTTGTGTTAAGCACTGTGGAATCTAGAGGCACTCTGCTGCGGACACCCTTTCCGACCCCAGGTGGAACAGCGTCCTGCCTAACCCCTCTGCCTTTCCTGCACCACAGAAGCTGAGCACTAAGGAACCCTGGGAGCTCAGCCTCGGGGGCCTGCAGAAATCTCTGCATGCTGCGGGGTGCTGTGTCTGCTCTCAGGACCTAAAAACCAGACCAAATGCTGACTCTGCACACCTCCTCAGAGCTGTTTACTGACAAGGCTGCAGAGCGGGAGGGGGTGGGGGAGTGGGGGGGGGGGGGAGGGGGAGGGGGGACAGGGAGAATAAGAAGTGTTGAGTATCTCCATGCATCGCCACAAATCTGGCTAAAGTTGGAAGGGATGATTAATCAATAACTCACCCTGACCTTTGGCTATTCCGTTTCCATGTGCACTTTGCTACGACATGTGAACTCTAGCCTTCATGGAAAGCACTCTATTTCTGTTTAATAAAATACACTCAACTTAGAGAGGAAAGAAATGCCACTTTCCCCCAAATACAGTGCCATTCTACCCAAAAAGTCATGCTATCTAACACTGGATATACTAATTAGCTCTCGAATTCAACCACAGTCTCTCTCAAAGCATAACCTAAGTTAAGAAAAAGAACTTGCATATAAAAATCAGGAAAAGAGAAATGGAAGATAGTATATTGAAGGATTCATACATTACTAAACAGAAAGCAAACACACATTTTTCCTAAGTGTCAATGGGATACTTATGTCTCCTTCCTTTGATAGTTCTTTATTTCCTTTGATTTCTTCAAGTGCCCCTAGGCACTATCTTTGGGGCTCAGACATGTCATGTCTTTGGGGCTCAGGTTTACAGGGCAGAGCAAACTGTAGTCTGAATTAACTGTAGACGTGTTTGTTCTAATTCCATTAAACACTGATCTTACAGGTGACTTACAATACACAGCTCTCTCCAATATTCCAGAACTGCCCTGAAGCTTGTGTTTTTAGTTAATGGGAAGTAGCAAGCTGCCTTGCACCTTGAGGGGATGTGTCAAATTATTCCATACTATTGAATTCCTAGATATGTCCCTAATTACTCCTGGTTAATTCCTGGGTTTTTGTGAGGTCACCTCCTACATTCCCATCTGCAAAGCACTCACTAAGAACTTTCATTTATTTTTTCATCCTGCCTGTCAAACACAATCCCATAAATCAGTCAATGCACTGGCCCCAAGTTATGTTTCATGAGAATATCAAGTTCTCTGGTGGGGATAGTATATGATAGGTATGATAGAAAACCTGCTTCTTTCAAGTGCATTATGGTGGAATGAATTTCTTGACTTCTCTGGGGGTTGATGGAGATACATTAATACAATGCTTCAATGTATTAGCTTGGAAGACAATGAAAATTACAGGGGTTTCCAGTCATTACTTCCTACTGGAATGTCTCCCTGAGCCAGAGAGATGATAAGGTCATTTTAACAATTGTTATGTTTGTCAATAAGAAGCCACATAGGCTCCAAGAGACTCCAAAAGCTGTCTCTTCCATAAGAACTGAACACCAGGAAAGCCATTTGTTTCAGAAGCCTGCTGATGAGTCCCCCTGAACCAGAAAACACAGTTTTCCTCTAGCAACATCTCCTTTGTGCAGTTCACTGACATAACTTCAATGAGTCACTAAAGAAAACTATTTTTAAGGGCCTAGATGTGTGGCCATCGGCCAAAGAAAGTATGTGTTTCATGTTAGCAGTGATATATCAATCAATGGCACATGTCTTAAAGTGCATTGTTTATGTCATTTCTACCATTTATGAAAAATAAAATCAGTTCAATGCTTTACTACGTTTACACATTTCCCCATTTTACAAAAATATCCAAACAATATTTTCTAGCTAGTATTTTGAGTGACAAAGCTGAAACCAAAACACTTGTGGTCCCCTAGGCAAGTTATTCTGAAAGCTTTATGTTATTATAAAGACTCAGGTAGGGTAGTTATGAGACATGGACAGGATTACTTAGAAATTCCACATTTCTCTTACACTCAAATACCTTCTATGAAAAATGCATGTCCCTGCCTTTGGCTTAAGCATAAACAAGAGTTAAAATAAGTGTTTGTATCTAATCAAACTCTACTTATGTTTTTAAAATGACTAAAACTGAGCTATGCATTATTAAATGAGCATGCTGTGTCAAAGACCACTATTAGGAATAAGCAAATTTCTAGTTTCATGATAAGGCCACACCCACTGGTGCAAAAACCAAACTCGGGATCTATGTATTAGGCATGTATATTGTTAATCAAGTGTATTAGACCTATGTATTAGACCTATCTATGTATTAGATCTATGTATTAAGCTTGAATTCTACCATATCCTTCTCCAAGCCTAGATTCAGTGTATTAAATATCAAATCAATAAAATGGTGAAGTTTATAAGTAAGAAATTATTATGCATTGAACTTTCTTTGAATCCAAATCTTTTTGGTCCCGAATATACAGATATGAAAAAATAGATATATTTAACAATATAACTGATATAAGAATAATTGAGAATTAGAACTTATATGACTAGTTGCCTCACACAATACTTATCTGTGTACATTATTGTATATGCTCATCATCAAATCTGGTTATCCCCTATTCATATGATTAAATTATATATATATTTATAATATATATAATATATATTATATATATTATATATATATATATACTTACCTGGCAGGGGAGATACCATGATCACAAAGGTGGATTTCCCAGGACGATGATTATCCATTGCACTCCAGTTGTGCTGACCCCTGCGATTTCCTAAAATGTGTGCGAAACTCAACTGCATAATTTCTGGCAGTGGGGAACTGCGTTAGTGCTCTCCCCTGAAAAAATTATATATAAGTGTAGATATATTTGCATATATATTTATATACATACATATACATATCACTTGTATCACTTGTCTTCCCGCTGTTCATCAAATTGCTCGGGTAGGTACCAGTAATGTCTCCATTTGTTGGGAATGAGGTCCATTATTGCTACTGTTTTTGGCATATCGAATACACCATGGGTAGCTTGCCAGGCTCTGTCGTGGCTTTGGATTCATCCTAGAGGACCCAGTCTTGTCTATGTCAGACCATCAACCATCCAGGGCCTACGGGGCAGAGCCCTGGGTGTAGGCTTGTCTGCCACCTGCCAATGCAGCCGGGCACCACAGCCACACCTGCAACACTTTTAGGGGCAACGAATGAGGTCCTAACGAATTATTACTGGTTTTGGCCTATCAAATACACCACAGGTAGCTTGCCAGGCTCTGCAGTGGATCTGGATTTATCCCGGGGAGCACAGACTGCTGTCACACTAGAATAATTCTCATCTACTTCCTTTTTCTCCTCCTCAGTGTGTAACAGGACAGGTCTTCATGTCCATTGAGTACTGGAAGAGGGCAGTGAGGTTCATGAAACGGTCCAGGATGGGGTTTAGGGTTTAGGTTTGGGTTTGAGTTTACGGGTTAATCTGGTCTGTTTCTGTTCTTGCATTGACCATCAGAATTTCTGAAAAGTTGCAGCCGGGTGCCACAGGAAGAACCGGTAGCAGCTCTGCCCTGTGTGTCAATGTCAACAGCCAACAGCCCTGGAGCAGTTTGTGGGTCTGCTCCCTGTTTGTGGTCTGTTCATGGTCCTGGAAGGGACAGAGATAGGGGAGAGGGAATCCCAGCTCCATCTCCATGGAAACCTGCTGACTTATTATTTCTTTATACAATATATGAAGTATATGTGGTGGTATCAATACCGTACATATTGGAGAAATAAGGTGATTTTAAAATGTTTTCAAATGCATAATTAAAAAAAAGCTGAGAAAATCATATTAAGACTGTAGAGTCCCACAATTATGAGAGTATAAAATTTAAAATGACGCCATCATGTTCTCTGTTTCTCAAACTGATTTGATACAGAGCCAAAGGTAAGTGAAAATATAAATATCATTACACTAGGTTTAAGTTAATCCTAGTTAAAGTTATAAATATTCCAAAATTTTACTTTTTTTAACTTATTTTTTATTTGGTGCTTGGGCTATACCTTATGGTTTACTCCTGACTCTGTGTTCAAGGATTGCTCTTGGCTGTGCTCATTGACCATATATTGGGGCCAGGGTTGGAAGCCAGGTGAGCCAAATGCAAGGTTAGTTCCTTACACACTGTTCTATCTCTCTGGTATCCCAAATATTTCAAAGTTGCAATGATTTGCTTTTTACATACTTAGATAGTAATTGCCAATGAGACTGAAAACACCTTTATGAAAAACATGATATTACAAGATATGTTTATTTTGTAATTCTCTGCATCATGGAAGTGACAGCATTTATTCTATTCATACTGTGTTCAAGCTGAACTCATGTTTTGTACAGAGATGTCCTGTTGGCAAGGAACTTAAGACAGAGACACACGACTCACTGAGTTCCTTCTCTGGCACAGTGTCCTTTGCTCCAGACTCATTGAGGATGATTTATGGAAATATTCAAGGCTTACTTTTTGTCTAATACTGGAACAGACACTGCTGTACAGACAGATGAGTCAGTGGCACATTTAAATGAGTGATTTGATCTAATCTTATTTTATTTTTTAGTCAAAACAATTTGGCATCTTAATTCATATGATAGTCACTTAGACTAATGTCTTGAATGATATATTTGACTTTCCCCTACCAGTCCAAGAGCATCATGTCTAAAACAAATCTGTGGGTCTTATTCATAAAGCAAATATCACCCTTTATATAGCTATAGGAAATGAGTATTCAGTTTATAATGTAGAAAAAAGGAAGCCCTAATGTTATGATGCTTACTGTGTAGAAAAGATTATTGTCTCTTGGTATTAGAAACTGAATCATAAATGGCCTGAGAGATAAGAAAACCTATAATTTATAAACTGCCTGAATAGATTAAGTGCTTGTCCAGTCTTTTGTTTTCCATAAACACTAAAAAAAAATTAAAGACCTCAAGGTTTGAACATGATGAAAGTTAAGTCTGTGTCATTTGCTTATTTCTACTTTTCATAACTTATGAAAAAGTGAATAAGAGTTAAGGTATTTTCAGTGAAAAATGATCCTATAAATTTTATAGCAAACAGAAAATTTTAATATTCAGATTTTAAACAGTCCATTGTATGCAGTTTAACAGAGGTTAATTTTGAATATCACCAAAAACAGTAACGATAATGGACCTCCATTCCCAAAGAATGAAGACGTTATTAGCGTCTGCTCAAGTAAATCTATGAACAAGGGAGACAAGTGACAAGTGACAACAGAGGTTAAAAAAAAACAGGCAGTCCAAGAGATGTTGATTTGAGAAACATGTTGGGATTGCAGCAGGCTGTGATAGGGTTTGATCCTGGCTCTAAGCTCAGAGCTTGCTTCTATAGTGCTTAGGGATCATAGACAGTGCCATAAATTTAATTGAGTTGAACCTGTGTAAGGCAAGTTCAGTAATACTTGTGGCATCTGAAAGTCAATGTTTCTAAATGTCTTGATCCTACTTTGATACATCTTGTTATTCACCCTGCCTTTTAATTCCTCTGATTTTTTTCAAATTTAACAATAATAATAATAATAATAAAGATGCTGTCCATAATGTTTTGCTACTTATTATATAAATTAAGCAAAATATAAAACTACTAACTACTATTGTGGGGAGGCATTGATCATATTACCCACAGGGCCACAGATATACTGAATAAAATTTTATTTACAAAGTTTGAAAAGCACACTGTATTTGACTCACAGCAGTAAAGTAGACTTTTATTTCAATTTTATTATTATTATGTCTTTGGGGGCCACAGGGGATGCTGTACAGGACTCTACTCCTAAATCAATAATACAGTGTTATCTCCTACATGTGGTCAGGGGACCATACATAGCACCAGTCAGTCATATAGAAGCCAAGTATTTAACTCTTGTATAGACCTCATTCCCTGACCTGAATGAATAGTTTGAGACTCTTCATTCCTAGAGTGAGCAGATTCCTCTCGGCTACACTAGCTCTCAATAGGACATATGGAGATGTTACTGGTACCCTCGAGCAAATCAATGAACAATGGGAAGACAAATGACAAATGACTATTAGACAAGTGACAAGTGACTATTTAAAACTGAAACTAGAAATACTTTAAATTTGTGAATATCTGTGAGTCGGTCCTAAATTAAAGCTGGAAAAATAAATTCATATACTTAATTTTCTTATTCCAGGAAACCTCAAAACAGTGTGTGATTTGGAATTTTTACTTGTGTTTTTATCATTGAAAAAGTGGGAATAACTAATTTGATAGTTATCCTATAATTAAATTATAAGTTTTCTTTAGTCAGATAAGTTACTGAGATTTAATTATGGATGATCATGTCATTTTGGTATACACAGATGTTATTAAAAATAATCTAAAACTTTATCGCCAAGTACATCATGCTATTTTAGAAGTCTTTTGTTTAAATTGTTATATATTTCCTTTGTAAGGACTCATTTAATTCTCCATTATAAGTTGTCCCAAGTAAGCTTTATTCCCACTGTATCATTTTATTCTTCTTAATTTATCTGTTCAACTGAAAATGACTAATTATTTTATTGTACTTTAAGGGCAATTATAGACATTAACACATGCACATCATAAATTACTTGGAAAATACCTCTAAGTACATTTTAATGTGATATAAATAGCAATACCATACTTAAATATAATATGAAAATAGCACACAATATCTCCCACTATTCTTTATATTTAAACTTAACCTTGTTTCTCAAAAACCTACTTTGTGCCTATAGAATTTTTCATTTCGGGGGCTGGAGCTGTAACATAGAGGGTAGGGCATTTGCTTTGCACTCAGCTAACTCCATTTCAATCCTTGGCATCCCATATGGTCCTCCAAGCACTGCCAGGAGTAATTCCTGAGTGAAGAACTATGAGAACCCCCTGAGCATCACCATGTGTGACCCAAAAAGAAACAAAAATTCATTTCGAATACCAACAATGTTCCCATATTTCATGCTCTTTACTTTGCAGCAGATTTGACTTCCTGTAATCTCTGTCTGTCACTTCCTTTCTTCTAGTATAAGACCTATAGCCCCACAAGTGCTCAGCCTCACTTATTCTCTTCCTAGATGAGAAGATGAAGATAGACTGGGAAACCTATCCTCATCCTCCAGTGCCTGTCGCTCTAACACAGGCAGGAAGATTGAAGAACATAAGAACATACACTTGCCACATTCCAAAGTGGGAAACGTTAAGTATTGGAGTATGTAACAATCAGAGAAACAAGCCAACGTTCAGGTCTCTGAACCAAACCCACACCTTTTATTATAAAGCAGGGATTGTGAAATTTGCATTTAGATCAATAGTGAATTAATTATACAAAGATTTCTGCTTCATTTTCTTTTAATATATTAGGTGTGGATATGGAATTCTAGGAGTGCTATGTTCTATAACAGTTTTAGGAAGTGAACAAATGGATTTCAATGGAGTGTGATTGTTAGTTGATTTTTTACTTATTTCTCTGTCTGAGTCTGAGGATGACAATGATCTACTTATTTTCATTTTTCTTTATTTTTTTACTTTTTTGGGGTCACACCCAGCAGTGTTCAGGGGTTACTGTGGCTCTGCACTCAGTGGAGTGCTGGGGATCAGCCATGTGAAAGGCAAGCATCCTACAAGATGTACTATCACTCCGACCCCCTTATTTTCATTTTTAACAGAAAGCTAACGCTTTCAGAAAACAGTAAAAGAAGTGTCAATGAAATGAGAAACTGGGTTTGCTTTGCTTGTTTGTAGTACTTGAATCTCTATGTTTGGACATTATGGGAGAAATTTTCTTTTTTTTTTTTTTTTTTTTTTGCTTTTTGGGTCACACCCGGCAATGCTCAGGGGTTACTCCTGGCTCTGCACTCAGGAATTACTCCTGGCGGTGCGCGGGGACCATATGGGATGCCGGGATCGAACCCGGGCCGGCACAGGCCGGCCGCAAGGCAACGCTCTACCCTCGGGCTATCGCTCCAGCCCCTATGGGAGAAATTTTCAAAATAAGTAACACAGATTTTACTCTTGATTACCACGAAGCAATGTAGATCAGATTGATTCTACCTCATATTAGAAGCAGTCCCTGCACCTCCATTAAAAAAACACAACAGATATGAAGCAATGCTTTTATGGTATCACTGGGAATTCTCCAAAGTCATATCTGAGAGCTGAGACAGGTGTAAGATGTGGTCTTCTTTGGAAGAGACTTATGGCCTGGAGACTAGTTCAGGACTCTTTGCTGGGAAAAGAGGAACAAAGCAGAGTGTAAGGAAAGGTGAGTTGCCTGTAAGCTGAAGTGCTGGAAAACCAAGATCTCACAGGGTTAGAAGACTGAGGAGAGAGATATAAGGAGAGAAAATACCTGAGATCGCAGTGTCCTATGAATATTCTGTTAAAAGGTGGCTACTGCACGTTTTAATAGCTTGGCATAATCCACAAAGAGATGGCATACCTGTGAGTGAGGTACATACCAAAATGTCTTTTTACAGGTGACAATTTTTCAGATCTTTAGATTTTCAAATAAAATATCATAGTTAAGCAAGTTTGCACTGCAAAGATGGGATTATAGTAATGTTGGAGTACCACTCTACACAAGGCATCTGTTATCTGATGCTTTACATAAATGATGCTCCAAACAGTCAAATAAACTATCACTCCATTAGTAATGCAGTCAGCACCAAAACCATGGTAAAATGTTTTTATTGATAAGCATTTGGGTTAGATATGTCCAATGGAAGGCACCTGCTTTCCATACAGCCAACCCAGGTACAATTCCCAGCATCTTATATAATGCCTGAGAACTTCCAGGAGTAAACCATGAGTGCAGAGCCAGTAGTAATCTCTGAGCTTCATTGACTGTAGCCTCCAGCCTCAAAATAAAATAACGTGTCAAAACAGTTTTGCCTTTGGCCTAAAAATATAAGCATGTGACAGAACAATGCAGTATATATAGTGATATAATTAAAGAAATAATAACACTCCTACTAAGGTATCTCATTCTATAACAAGGTACATGATCAATTCATTTTTTATTTTAAATAAAAATAAATTTTCACACAAGTAAAACATAATATTTCTTTTCTTTCCTTTTTTTTTTTTTTTGCTCTTTGGGTCACACACTACGACGCTCAGGGGTTACTCCTAGCTCTTTGCTCAGGAATCATTCCTGGCGGTGCTCAGGGGACCATATGGGATGCCGGGATCGAACCCTGGCCAGTATGGGCCGGCATGAGCCGACCAAATGCAAGGCAAACGCCCTACCCGCTGGACCATCACTCTGGCCCCAATATTTCTAGCAACAAACTGAAGTCATCTTCTAATAACCCCCAAATATTCCTGAATAAGTTTGAATTTCAGTTTACAAATGATAAGGTGCAAATTTTGAAAGCGTTATCATTTTGTCAATTTGTTTTGCTTCCAGCAATTTCACTTTAACTGGTTGCTCAGTGGTAAGCTGTTCAGTTTCCAGGTGTTTGGTTTGACTCCCTGTTTCTGTGTGTGGTGAACTTCCATTTTCAGTGCATCATGGTCTGAAAAGATAGTTGACAGAATTTCTTTTGTTTTATTGAGGTATCTTTGTGGCTCCACAATATGTAATAGAACACACAGAGAGAGAGAGAGAGAGAGAGAGAGAGAGAAGAGATAAAGAACCTGTCAAACAGTTTTCTTTGTAGAGATCCTTTTACATTCTTTGTCAAACTGATTCCTAGGTATTTGATTTTCTGCGGCGCAATTGTGAATGGGATAGTTTCTTTAATGTCCCTTTCTTCTCTTTCGCTGTTTGCATATAGGAAGGCCATTGACTTTTGGGTATTGATTTTGTACCCTGCTACTCTGCTATAGGAATGTATTATTTCTAGGAGCCTCTTGGTAGAGAGTTTCGGGTTTTCCAGGTATAATATCATGTCATCTGCAAATAGTGATAACTTGGCTTCTTCCCTTCCTATCTGGATGCCCTTAATGTCTTTTTTCTTCCCTGATTGCTATAGCAAGTACTTCCAGTACTATATTGAATAGAAGTGGTGAGAGTGGGCAGCCTTGTCTTGTCCCTGATCTTAATGGGAAGGCTTTCAGTTTTTCCCCATTGAGAATGATGCTCGCTGTGGGCTTGTAGTAGATGGCCTGGATTATCTTGAGGAAGGTTCCTTCAATCCCCATTTTACGGAGAGCTTTCATCATGAAGGGGTGTTGGATCTTGTCAAATGCCTTCTCTGCATCTATTGATATGATCATATGGTTTTTATTTTTCTTTTTGTTGATATGATGTATTATGTTGATTGACTTGCGGATGTTGAACCATCCTTGCATTCCCGGGATGAATCCCACTTGGTCATGGTGTATAATCTTTTTGATGACTCTTTGGATTCTATTTGCTAGTATTTTGTTGAAGATCTTAGCATCTGTATTCATCAGGGAGATTGGTCTGTAGTTTTCCTTTTTGGTGGCATCTTTGTCTGCTTTGGGTATCAGGGTGATATGTGCCTCGTAAAAAGCTATTTGGGAGTGTTTTTGTTTCTTCAATTTAAAGGAAGACCTGAGGAAATGGAGACATATTCCCTGCTCATGGATCGGAAGGATCAACATTATCAAAATGGTAATACTCCCTAGAGCTTTATACAGATTCAATGCGGTCCCTATAAAGATACCCATGATGTTCTTCAAAGAAATTGAACAAACACTCCTGAAATTTGTATGGAATAATAAAACTCCACGAATAGCTAAAGCAATCCTTGGGAAAAAGAAGATGGGAGGTATCACTTTCCCCAACCTCAAGCTCTACTACAGAGCAGTTGTAATTAAGACAGTGTGGTATTGGTATAGAGACAGACCTGTAGACCTGTGGAATAGAACTGAGTATCCTGAAACACATTCTCAAATATACAACCACTTAATCTTCGATAAAGGAGCAAAAAATATTAAGTGGAGCAAAGAAAGCCTCTTCAACAAATGGTGCTGGGAAAACTGGGCAGCTACATGTAAAAAATGAACCTAGACCTCCTTCTAACGCCATGCACGAAAGTCAGATCAAAATGGATTCTAGATCTCAACATCAGACATGATTCTATAAGGTACATCGAAGAAAACATAGGAGAAACGCTCTACGACATCGAAACGAAAAGTATCTTTAAAGATGACACACCACTGACCAAGCAAATGGAAGCAAAGATAAACAAATGGGATTATATAAAACTAAAAAGCTTCTGCACCTCAAAAGAAACGGTGACCAAGATACAAAGATATTCCACAGAGTGGGAAAGGATATTCACCCAATACCCATCTGACAAGGGGTTAATATCCAGGATATATCAGGCACTGGTAGCACTCCACAAGAAAAAACAGCCAACCCCATCAAAAAATGGGGAGAAGAAATGAACAGAAGCTTCCAAAAAAGAAGAAATTCGAATGGCCAAAAGGCATATGAAAAAGTGTTCTTCATCTTTAATCATCAGGGAGATGCAAATCAAAACAACAATGAGGTACCATCTCACACCACAGAGACTGGCACACATCCAAAACAGCAAGAACAACCAGTGCTGGCGTGGATGTGGGGAAAAAAGGGACTCTGATCCACTGTTGGTGGGAGTGCCGACTGGTCCAGCCCTTTTGGAAAACAATATGGGCATTCCTCCGAAAACTAGATATTGAGCTCCCATTTGATCCAGCAATAGCACTCCTGGGAATATACCCGAGAGACCGAAAAACACATAGCAGAAACACTATCTGTACTTCTTTATTCATCTCTGCGCTATTCACTATAGCTAGAATCTGGAAACAACCTAAATGCCCGAGAACAGAGGACTGGCTAAAGAAACTGTGGTTCATCTACACTATGGAATACTATGCGGCTGTCAGAAAAGATGAAATTATGAAATTTACCTGCAAATGGAGGGACATGGAGACTATCATGCTGAGTGAAATTAGTCAGAAGCAAAAGGACAGATATAGAATGACTGCATTCATTAATACGACATAAATAGATACCAGTGTTTTACTAAATGTGGGAAATGGTAATGGCAGATTAAGACTCACCATTGAATATACACAAAGAGACTTAAGTGATAAACTCTAAATACCTGTAGGGCTAGCCACAATGTGTAAAATAAGAGGCAGAGAGATGCAGAGACAGAGAGAGAGACAGAGAGAGAAAGAGAGGAAACTGGGGTACCTGCTATTAAGGCAGCATGGGGGTGGGCAGGAGGGGGTGGGGTACATTGGTGGTGGAAATGGGGCACTGGTGGAGGGATGGGTGCTGGTATACTGTATTACCAAGAACCAATTATGATCACCTTTGTAATTGTATGTTTCACTGTGGTATAATAAAAAATTAAAAAAAAAAGAACCTGTCAAACAGACAGGCTAGGGGAGGAGGAGACAATCGGGGACATTGGGGGTGGGAAATGGGCACTGGTGGAGATTTAGGATTTATGTGCCTAAAAAGTGAAGATTACTGATTTCATACAGTATAAGTAAATTTTCAGGGTGTTTCAAAACCCTTCTCATTTTCACATAGATGACACATTCGAGGCTTTATATACTGCAAACAGTAGTTTACTGTATATCTAGGGTTTGTGAGAAACTGTTTTTATGACTTGAAAATATACCTCTTAATATTATCTCCCTTTCAAATATTGCATTAATTTGACCTTGGTTGAAGGTAAATAAGTATTCATGATTTTTGTTGTATCTTTCTAAAATACTTGCATATATCTATATACAGAAACATAAAATTATAGAAAATATATACACATAATTGGATTGCATTTCAATTGCACTGAATCAATGTTATTATTTTGGTTTCATTACCATAACTCAAAGGGAAACTTTGTTGACTACTATATACGATGTCTTATTTAAAGCCCAGGAAGACAATACTGATAAGTGTTCACCTAAATTGATGTCCAGAGAGAACCTGTTAGAACTCCAAGTTCTGATTCACATTTTTTTTCTTAGATTTCAGTGCACCCTTTTCTTACTGTTCAGTCCATCTTGGAGGATTCATATTCAACTATACCCTCTCACAAGTCAAACTGTGATGCGGCTTTTGTATAGAGTCCCTTCTGTTTATTCAGGGCTATAACATAGCAGTAAATTGATTTTTCCCAGGCAAAAGTGATATTAGAAGCCAGACATATATTGATCTAAGTTGTATAGTAACAAACCACTTGATGAAATTGTTGCTGGCATTTCATGCATCAAACATGACTTTCACTAGACTCCAAGGCAACAGCACAGAAACAGATTGCATTGTCGCGAGTGTGGGCCTATTCAAAAATAAAAATAAGCAAACATAATTAAATAACTTTGATCCACAACAAAGCTTTCTGTTGAGGTTTACTAGTAGACATTACCCTTTATTCCTTTGTTCACACCATGAAAGGCAGAAATTAAAGAAAGTATACCAGTGTTGTTGAGGAGGGTATAATTGCTACACTAAACAGGACCCAGGACCTACTGTGTCCTGAAGAACAACCTTGGTTCTTCTTTCTCAAGGAAATAATTTATTCATGATACAGTTACAGAAAGCAAAAAGAGGTGATATTTATTATAATAAAAATAGATACTCTAAAGGAATAGTGTATAGGTCGGAAACCCAAGGAGAATTGATAGCCTGGAAAGGGTTGTCTTTTATTCTTTCTCGCTTCCTGGACTTCCTGCTTTCTGCTTGGTATGCTCTGGTTCTGGAAGTTTCCTTTCATGTGGAGTCTGCATAGTCTGGTGACCTTTAAAGGGCTCAAGCCCATGCACCAATGTGGTGAGTCTATGTGCCTGTGTGTGTGCAGGCTCCAATTGCTCCCGGACCAGCCAAGCACTTCCAGTGAAATTTCTATGGTGGTCTACTACAATCCTCTGAGTTTCTTATCCATGTATGGACAGAGAGAACCAACTAGGCTAAGGAATTTCTTTGCTGTTAGACCAGGTTGTTTTGATTCTAACCAGATCACATCTGTTGGGAGCCCAGATGATTCTCTGTGAGTGTCTCCTGGTAATTTTCCTTCCTCACTATTGCTCTTCTCTGTTATTAAATTGGCAACTATACTGCTGTCTGGATTAGAGTTCAAAGCCCCTTTGGTTTCCATCAGACATACAAAGTAGCCTTTATTGTTTCTTACAGTTATTTTCCCTCGTTGACTCTCTTTTCCTGCCTTCCAACTGCCCCTGGTTCCTTAGAAGTCCTCTGAGCATAGCCATAAACAATAAATCTAGATAATACTGGTTATACTGTAAATTGATATTATCATCTTTTAAAACTCATAATTTATATCCTTTTGGAGTACAGTCCTAGGCATTCCAGGCTCAACATTGGATTGTCCCTTAGGGAGAATAGGTGCAATTGATGCACTCATTCCTGCATACCCTAACCCAAGAGGGAAACCCTACCCCAATCCTCTGTGTTCAATTTTAACCTCTCCTTGTGTTTTTCTTCCCTTACTTGTTAGTCACATTACCTCCTAATTGTCACTCATCATTTGTCTTCCTATTGTTCATCCATTTGCTTGAGCAGGTGCCAGTAACATCTCCATTCGTTGGGAATGAGGTCCATTATTGTTACCTTTTTTGGCATATCAAATACACCAGAGTTAGCTTGCCAGACTCTGCCATATTTCTGGGTTCATCCCAAGGAATCCAGTCTTTTTATATGTCAGACCATCAACCATCCAGGGCCCACAGGGCAGAGCTCTGGGTATAGACTGCCTGTCTCCCGTAGGCCACCTGCTGATGCAGCAGCCACCGCAGCCATTCCTGGAATACCTCTAGGGGCAGGATCTCCTAAAGCCATGAAACAGACTCTGACATGACCTATAAGAAAGTGACGGAGTAAGGACACTATTGGGGTCTGGAAAACCTGACTTGGCCCGAGGACTGTAGTCTGGGAAATATAGTGAGATGCACCCAGGAAAAACCACCCTTTGCCATGAGTCCAGAGATACCATGCTAAGCTATCCAGGATGCATAAGCATCTATATCTCTTACTGTGTTTATACAAAATAACTAGAAACATTATTGATAAACAAAATTAATATGATAGTTTACAGGTTGCTGGTAAAGGAAATGAGAAGGTGATAATCAGGACCTTGGACTGATCTACTATAAGGTATATAAAGTGCTGTAGCCCTTAGATGAATTCCACCTTTAGGTGGATCCTCTAGAAGACTGTCCCTGAAAGAAGGGGCTCTATATCTGCTCATTGTTTTCCACCTCTCTGTAACTCTCTACTAACACCCCTTCCTGATGTCTCAATAGCTACCTGACTTTACTTGAATTAAATGGTCAGTGATTACCACAAAGACTGTGGTCCTGCTCCTTTGTCAGTGAATGGGATGGTCATTGGTACTGAACCCCCAAATCCCAGCATATGTTGGGGACTTAGCTAAACCCTAATAATGCCCTGCATAAAAAAATTAAACAAATATAAAACAGAATATATATCTGTTCTGCAACTTAGAGATTAATTATTCACTTAGATATTTATCCAAGGAACAAAAACAAATTCATAAAATATTTGTACAAAACATGCATAGTAGCTAATTTCTAACTTCTTAAAATGTAAAAGCAGGGGTCCAGGGAGATGGTTTAAGAGCTGAGCACGTGCGTAGCATATGCAATGCCTCATGGTTAATCCCTTGCACCATATGGTCTCTTGAGCACCATGGAGTATAACCTGTTCATGAGCACCACTACTCAAGATCTGCCCTGCACCCTGATGAATTATTGCCGCCAATGCTCCAATTATTCCCTTCTCTAGAACCTTTGGAGAAGACCCATAATTAAAAAATTGAAGAAAATAAAGAAACAGAACAGGTGTCCATTAATAGAAGAATAAAAATCAGGAATAAACACAAGCTTGTTTGGCCCAAAAACAAAAATAAAATTAAAAAAAAGAATGTTCTAAACAAATGGCTACAAGATATTTTTATTTGGGTGAAATTCTAAAATTCATAAAGCCTTTGGTCAAAAATAATTAATGGCTCTCACTCATGGGTATGTATGCCTTACTATTTAATGCTCTTTTCTGTCTCAGATAAGATGGCTCCTCCCTCAAAAGAATAAAAATTGTTCTATCACTTGAGATATGTTTTATCTGTAGACAACAGAATTAACAGTGTGAGGCTGAGACTGAATATGACTAGCAACTAGCATCTTTGCCCATCATCTGAGTCAGTAGAAAAAGTCTGTAGAAACCAGAGGAGGTAGTTGCTTCACGTAGCTTCAGAAGATGTAGACGTTCTGCTTGTGCACATCAGATTTAGATAGATTTGTCCAGCTATGGTGACACTGTACAACAATAGAACAAATTTATGTTTCCTGTGGACAACAGTTTATTTAGAGAGTATTGACAGAATTGATAAACATATCTCAAATATGTCTTTCAAATACATAAAGTAAGTTAATTTTTCTTGCACATAGATGAATTAAGGAATTGAAGGACACCAGCAACAATATTCTGTAAAACAGTCCTCCCCAAAATGAAATAATTGGGCATCATGCATAATTTCCTACCCTTAAAACTCTCAGTGCTTCCAAAACTCTTTTTACTTAGAATATCTCCTAAAAAATCATTAATCCCATAATTAAATAGAATTGTAGTTGTATGCTGGAAAAATTGTGGAATTCTGTTGCTACAATCTGAAATTTTCTTTACTTGTAGGCAATCACTACTTCATATACTCTTTTAGATTTATTAGTGGACAAGATATATTTTACTTCGAGATGGAGGAAAATATGTGAACACAGATTATGAAATATATCCTGTGAAAATATTCTGACTCTAGAACTTCATTTTGTATTTTTTTCCTTCTCAAGTTCCATTCAATGTCCTTCCAAATATTGGTTATGTCTGTGGCTCAGACATAACATAAGGTTGATAGTCTCCATTAATAATTCTGATACTTTTTGAATTTTATTCTATTTTTTGTCATTATAATTATTATTATTTTTTTTGCTTTTGCTGGTGGTGCTCAGATGGACCATAGCACAGAGGGTCAGGTGTTTGCCTTGCACACAGCAGTCCTGGGTTCAATTCTTGGCATTATATCTGGTACCCTGAGTAGATGGAGGAGTAATTCTTAGTGCAGAGCTAGGCATAATCCAGGTGCAGCCCCCAAACAAACAAACAAACAAACAAACAAAAACTAGATTGAACAGTGACTGAGGATATTTAGATTGTCAGCTTGCCCAAGGTAGATGTTTATTTCCCAGAATTTCTTTCTAGTCAGAACTTGCCAAAATGAGATCATTCTGAGATGTAGAGAGCACACAAAAAGCATTGTCTATCTTCTCTGCCAGACCGGACAATGAGAAAATGAGCCACAGACTAAAGTAAACATAACATAGGGCCAGGGCAATAATACAGTGAAAAGGGCATTTGCCTTGCATGTGGCTGACCTGGGTTCGATCCTCAGCATCATATATGGTCCCCTAAGCACCACCAGGAGTAATTCCTGAGTACAGAGCCAGGAGTAACCCTGAGATTACTGGGTGTGACCCCCCCAAAACAAACAAACAAATAAATAAATATATAGATAAATAAATAAATGAATGAATGAATAAATAAATAAGTAAATAAATAGATGGATAGATGCTAAAATAAATAATAAAGGACAAATAAATAAATAAACAGATATGAATGAATGAATAAATGCATATATACATAAACACATACTAAATACATAAATAAAGTAAACATAACCAATAGCTATAACTCTCTGCCCTCAATTTGCCCCTTGGATAGAGCAAGACACAACAGCATCACCCATGCTTTAGATATAACTATTCCTCCAGGTGACCAACAATCACAAGCACAGCACCTTTCCAAAATTTCTCCATGCTTACCAATCTTCTTTAACCCTACTATGGCTGGTATATTTGCAAGCATCTCTCGAACACAAGCATCAAGGTTTAGTAAGATCTGCCTGGTGACTTGTCCTTAATCATACAAATCTCCATTCTTCTTTTGATTGTCTAAATTTTAGTTCTCATCAAAAGGCATTTCCCCATAGTACTAATAGTAGTTCTGTTTTATTAGTCATATGAGGAGTGATCCAGAATCTATAAAAATAAGTCCTAACTTTGATTATAAATGTCCTACTGTTACTGGATGCCTAGGAAGGTATTGAAATTGAGGAACTAATCTGTATTTGGCTATGGCACGTAATACTTGTTATATAATTGGCTGCTCTCTAATAAATTGCTAAGAATCTTGTACTCTATATTTTTGAGACATATACACTCATAGATTTAGTTTGTCTTGCATAATTTTGTTATCCAGTTTATACTTGTTCTGTAATGAGTTGAGTGGTATTCCCTATTCTGTTCTACAGAGAAAAAGTAATGGAACTGTAATAATTGCTATTAATTCCTTGGTGCTCTGTACTTTTTCATTAAAACTACTGTCAGAAAGAGTTAAAACTATATGCAATTACTTGTTACAGACAATTTAACATTACTTAATATTGAACTATAGATAGATGTTTGTACTATTATATAGATGTGTGTACTATTCAAAGATAGTCTATTTTATTTCATCAGAGTTATAGTTTTTGTACTATTCAAAGATAATCTACTTAATTTCATCAAAGTTGCATGCATATTTGATTACAATAACACCCCATTCTTATTGTTTGTAGCATTTCTACTAATGCATTCTGCTTTATACCTCCTACTAGTAACTATACATTCTTTTTTTACATGTTCATTCAGTTTTGCCAGAATTTTTTCAAATAATTTCATCTTTACCAACAGCAAGTTTTGTTGATCATCTAAATTCTGAATTTTATTTTTTGTTAAAATGCCAATGACCACAGCCTTTATATTTACATAATATACTTACATATTATATTATATATTATATTTCTAGTGTATACTTTATATATATACATATATATATATATATATATATATATATATATATATATATATATTCCTGGTGGTACCCATCAGCACCACCAGGAATTAGAATGTAGAAGCAGGATATTTCAGTAGAAAATTAAGAGCAGATAATAAATTGTTAGGTGAATGACCATATTGCCGAGAAGACACTGAACTGTGAAGGGTGTTTGGCACCATGCAGAGCATGTCAGGTATAAGGAATTTCAGCTTTCATGGGTCGTGCATTTTGAGACATTGATTTTGTGGGAGAGAACATCTAGTAGTACTTTAGAGCATGTGTAAAAATCAAGGCTTTACAATAATTACAGTGATGTTCACATATACTGGAAAGAGAAAAAATTAGGCTATGGGGAAATTTCAATGTGAAAACCCAGATGCAGTAAATGAAAAGGTGAGTGATATAACTCAAAGGGTCTGAGCACATGTCTGGCATGTGCAAAACCCTGATCTGGTTTTCTGAGGCTTTCAAAGCCTCTGGAAACTCTGCCTGGGTATGATCCTGGTGGCCTCCAGCAATGCTGCCTTTGGGCAGCTTCTGAGTCCCTTGATAACAGCCAGGCTCAGGCACATTCATTTCACTGGGTCAAGTAACCTCTGGGCAAGCCCTAGTCTCAAGTACTAGTAGGATGGTCCCAAGTGAGAAACTAAAGGAGCAGGTAAAAGGTTCACCCAGTTATAAATGCTGTAGAGGCAGAGATATGAGCAAAGGAGATAAAAACTTGTAAGAAATATTAGATATCACATAAAGGCATAATGACAAAGACAAGTTTGCTTTTAGTAGAATGAAAGAGGAAAAAATTGGGCCATGTTTTCAAGAAATAACCTATGGTTAATAAGTTTAGAGGGAATAAGTCATATGTTATTTGATACAGTACCGTTACTCTATGCTATTATGAATGAAAGGTAGTTTCTTGTGTAGTATGCTACTGCTCACAGTTCAGTGATCATAGCTCTTCTTAAAGGAAATTACCAATAAAATATATGCAATTTTGTTGTTGGGAGGGAGTGATGGGGACCTGCCCAGCAATGCTCAGGGCTTATCTCTGGCTCTGAACTCAGGGATCACTCCTAGTAGGGCTCAGTGGACCATATAGAGTATTAGGGATTAGAACCATAGACTATATGCAAGGTTAGCACCATACCCATTGTATTATCTCTACAACACCAATGCATTAGCTTTCTAACTAATATGCTTATTGTAAAAATGAGTATTTCACTCGTATACTTGCTACAGTGGTATTGTCCTCTGCTTGTGATCAATCTTATTTGGGTATTAAGTATTTTTGTGTGTTCACAAAGGTAAAGTTATAAAAATTAAAATATCAAAAAAAAATATCAATTAGTATTGTCAACATAAGTAATTCATAAAAATATGTCCTAATATATTGCATTGCTTTTACAGAGCTTAATTACAAAATTAAATAGTCAACAAAAGAAAAATCTGTATTAGATACTGAATTTTATAACTTTCAAATAATATTGTCTGGATATATTTATTGCACACAAAAATAACTATGGAATAGCATAGAGTTAAAGATTTGCCAGCATTTTATTCATTGTTCAATTAATGTATGTTGCATAAATATTGAAATTTAATATTCTTCTGTCTAAATGATTGGTCTGAATGGGATTGTTTACTATATTGAATTGAGCCAGATAACTTAATGATCTTTTTATAGACCTCAGAATCAATGAGATTCCTAAGACATAATAAAGATAAATGCAATTATACAAAAAAAGCTTTAAGGCTATTATTCTTAAATTTATTTGTTCTAAAGCTATAAAAATTCTATTCAGCTAAAAGGCTCTCAAATAAAAGATATTTAGATGATAACACTTCTTTCTCAAATTCTGTACAAAGCAATAAAAGTGCTAAAATGGGAATTATATGAAACTAATGACATTTATTAAACTAAGTTTATAGTAATCCAAAAAACAATGTGACTTACTCAAAACAAAAGAAATGGCAGCAATGAAAGCCAAGATTATGATTTTAACTACAGTATTCTTTTCATTACGACATTCCATCATGAGCTTAGTTTTAAAAGACCAATATACTTCAGTGGAACCAAAAAAAGGAAAAAACATGGATGAAGCTACAGAGAAATATTGACATTGGAAATAACTGACCTAACTGGGGCCAGGAGATAGGACAGTAGTGGAACTCATATGTACCATGTGATAGACCTTGATTTGACTCCAGGCAGCATATCGTCACCGAACACAGCTTCAGAACACAGACTGGATACTCAGAGGACTGCTGGGGGAGGCCTGGTCAATTCTGCATCTGGAAGCACGTTCTCCAGCCCTTTCACTGGCCCAATTAACTAAGAATCTGGAGGAGGGAGAGGAAAATAGCAGGGAGGGCAGAGAAAAGTATCTGTAGATTTTTGCTTTTTTTTTTTGTTTTTTTTTTTGTATTTGGGCCTGGCATGGGGGCCATATATACTGACCCCAGATACCATAAAGGAATCTCTAACAGTATTCAATGCATCCAGTGAAGTGAAACCATCCTTTTGAGATAGGCCAGTTTTGTGGCAATAACTACACTCTCTGCCACCACCAAGCGGACTGATCCACCAAGGTCCTAACTGGGTCTGTCCGTCGCACACTGGAGGATCTCGCCGCTTTCAGGAAGTCTGTTTCATTGCTCTCACTATCAGTAATTGATATTAGCTGTTTCATGTCCCCATATGCCCCTATGAGGAAAAAGGAGAAAATATTTCATTAAATAAGAAAAAAAATGATTCCTTAAATCTCTGAAGATGACTTTTTTTCTTTATTATTGGACAGGTTTTTATTTTAATTGAACACACCCCTAGCTTTTAGGTTTCCACCAAAATTATATATGAAATCTTTGCTGATTATGTGATATTTGAAATATCAATATCCTTTATTAATATTGACAATTTATAAAGTTATGGAATGCAGTTTCCCACAGAAGACAGCCTTGTCTATACCCAGGGCTCTGCCCTGTGGGTCCTGGATGGTTGGTGGTCTGACATAGAAAAGAGTGGGCCTCCTGGGATGAACCCAGAGCTACGGCAGAGACTGGCAAGCTACCCACAGTGTATTTGATATGTGAAAAACAGTAACAATAATGGACCTCATTCCCAACAAATGGAGACATTACTGGTGCCCGCTCAAGCAAATCAATGAACAGCAGGAAGACAAGTGACAAGACATGAATGCAGCTTAAACAATTATGGTTAAAAAAAAAAGGAGAGCCAGAACGTGTGCTGCTCTTGGATTTCTGTTGCTTTGTGCAGAAGGATCTCATCTGATGGAGATGAAGGGACTTTATGTGAGCAGACAACCAACTCAGATCAGCCTATTGAAGGTAAGTAAGTGCCTTAGAGACTTCACTGTCACTCCAGCTACTCTCTTGTTTTACTGTAAAACTGCAAGGAACTTTTGGAACGTTGGTTTCAATATTCTCGTAATATTTAAAGATTCTAGGCAGAGCCAGGCAAGCTACCCGTGTTGTTTTTGATATGCCAAATACCAGTAACAATTAGAGACCTCATTCCCATGACCTGATGGAATGGTTTGAGGCTCTTTATGTTCCTGGAGCAAGCAGATGCCCTTGGGCTCTACTGGCATGAGACAGGACATATGGAGATGTTACTGGTGCCTGCTCGAGCAAGTCAATGATGAAAGGGAAACAAGTGATACAAGTGACATTAAAATTCTAGATGCAGGTTAGATTTTTTCCTTTTTGATTTTCAGTTTTACAGTGACAATAATAATTATGCCCTTCATATTTGTAATGTAAAATCATATAACCACATTTAATAATTGTTGGATGAACTCACAGACATGGGGCAGAGCTGCTACTGGCTCTCCCTGTGCCCAGCCTCTTACAAGGCACCCGAAAGGGATGGCGGGTTCTAGCCCTGGCCTGCTGCCCCAGCATAGCCTCACAAGGGCCAGACGACCCCACCACTCCAAGAGGGCAGCCATTTTCCACATCTGGACTTCATTCTCCTCAGAACTCCACCCAGCAGAAGAGCCTATCACAGCCCAGCTTGTGCAGCCACAAGCGGCCGCATGGTTCATCAATAAATGCTGGATTTCAGAGGTGACTACAAGAGTATCGCACCCGCATGGCAGAGCCTGGCAAGCTACCCGTGTTGTGTTTGATATGCCAAATACCAGTAACAATTATATACCTCATTCCCATGACCTGATGGAATGGTTTGAGGCTCTTTATGTTCCTGGAGCAAGCAGATGCCCTTGGGCTCTACTAGCATGAGAAAGGACATATGGAGATGTTTTTGGTGCCCACTGGAAAAAAAAATCGATGATGAATGGGAAGATAGTGATACAGTGATACAGTGGATGACAGGCCTAGCTAGCTAGCTTGGGAGCTTTTCTGTTTTATCCACTCTCAGATTAATCTATTTACATGCTCTTAAGCCAGGGCTCATACTAATGAGATCTCTCTTCTATATAAACACTGATAGAGGGTGTGACCATTAAAAAAGTCACCCTTGACTCTGAATGAGTAACTTATGACTTATTATTATACATCTGCTAAGACTTCTATGTTTTCTAGATTGGGCACAGCTCCTCTTTATACCCTCTGGACCCAGCGTGGGACAGTTAGAATTTACCAGGAGACTACCACCCTGGCTATATTGGGACTATCGTTTAAGATTATAGGAAGGATCATACTAGTTTGTCCTCAAGCAGGCAAGAGTGAACCTTTTTAGTATACAGAGAACAAGATACTCAGAATCATCCTAGAGCAGATAATAAATAAGAAGGACTTTGTGGGTACCATCTAGATTGCATGAAGCCCATGAAATTAATATGCATTGACTTGAACTGGTCCCCCCTCCCCTCTTTCTCTAGTGTTTTACATAAGAGATAATATTTGAAGAAGGGATTAGGCCTTGGCATAATCATTTATTTAGACCTGTAGTAGGGTGTGGCACCATCCTTCTATACTCTTCTGCTATCTAGAAGCTGTTGAATTGATCTTTATTGACAGGACCCTCCCTGAAGTAAGGTTTACTTTTGTGTATATAAGGGGGCTGATTGAGGTACTTTCTCCTCTTTGGGACTCTCCTCTCTGGGGCACTTCTTTGGTAGGACTCCTCTTTGGTGGGACTTTCTTTGCTGGAATCCTCTTTGGTAGGAGACTTGGGCCCTCATGTATGGTCTAAGCTCTGACCAGAGCTAGAGGTCTTCCATTATATTGGATTGCAGTGCTAGAGCTTTATGTACTATTAAAAGCCTTTTTGGAACTGTGCCCAAATCATGAGTTTTCATCCATTCCCCAGTGGCCTCAGAGGTAGAAGAGAACTTCTGTCCTGATACTATTGGGAACACCAGTGGATCCTGACAAATAATTATTCATGATTAACATAAATTCTGATACACTCTAACTAGTAAATATCTTGCATTTAGAATTCTTAATCTAGCAGGTAAGGGTTTGCCTTGCACATGGTCAACCTGGGTTCAATCTCCAGTACCACACTAAGATCAACTTAGTATTACCAGGAGAGATCCTTGAGCACAAAGCCAGGAGTAAGCCCTGAATATAATCAGGTATGGTTCAAGTCTCTCCCAAGTCCAGAATATCAATTTTAATCATTTATAATTTGAACTTATGTTTCTGATATATATGTATATATATGTATATACATGTATATATATACATGTATACATATATCCCCAGACTGATTTGGCCATGCATTCTACATGGCATCACATAAAATTTGATTTAAATATATACTTAAATTGATTTTCCAAACCTAATTAAGAATGATTTTTATGATGATATTTTAAGGGGTCATTGCATTCAAACATATTCCTTAGGGTATTACCAAACAGATATTTAATGTTAAAGTACTTGGAAAAAAATGTCATCAACAGCTTCAAGACATTAAGCTAGCCTATTTACTTTACAATAATAGCAGTGGGAGGAAAATCCAGTTATCATCTGCTTCACTTTTTATGTCTTGCATTTTCCCTTTAGCTCAGCATGCCCAAATGATACTCCTTTTATTATGAAAGATTACAGTATGGTACTTCAAGAAATTCATTTTTAATGCTTAAATGACCCATGTGGCACTGATGCAAGGAATTTTATTATGATTGGGAGAAAAAATAATTTTGGTTCCCACACATTCATTTATTTTGCTGCTCATAAGATTATTATTATAAAACTTAATTACTTACAGTTAAAGAGCAAGAATAAAACCTATGCAGTCTTTAAAAAGATATTTGAAAAGAAGTCGTGTTAAAATTTAAATTTTTAAGTTATTGTCATATGTTTACATTTTATTTTCTATAAAGAATGTAATTAAAGTACAGTGACATGAAAAATTAAACAACTAAATATACTTTGTGTAGGATATAAGATGAGAGATAAAATTCATCATAAGTCACAGAAAATATTTTGAGGTAAAGAATAATAAAATTGCAGGCTTCGATGTATACATGCAATAGAAAAGAAAAAATATAAAATATGCAGAGATATAAACATCTTTCATGTAAATACATAACGATATATAGCTATGCATGTACCATATATCTGATATTTTTGTGTGTATTTTGTCATGCTTTACATAAAGCAATGTGGCAATTTCACATCAGAATTTCTGATACTTAAAGAAAAGGTTGCATAGTCAAATTTTAACCTTACCCTCAATTGTAGAGATCAAATAATCTGTTAAGCAATGTGAAACTGCAAAATAAATGCTGAATATGTTTTCTAAATTTACTTTTAATGATTATAGGCAAGGGGAGAATGAGAGAGGAGCAATATCAAGAGCAAGCAAGTGAGTGGAAGAGAGACAGACAATAAGTCATAAGGGAATTACTGATTGATACTAAGGTAAGAGTATCAAAAGGGAATTAAAACCAAAAATATAGAAGTACGCATATTGATACTAAAAAAAAGACAATAAACAGAAACTGATATGTATGAAATTCATTGAAACAAGCATTACTGCTTCAGTCAATTTAAAAATGCAAGAAAAACAAGTGAAATAGTATCTTAATTTGAGTATACCATTATAATAGTTATTTATTGAGGACATTTTATTTAAACAAGTAGAGTGTGTATTTTAATCGAGGGAAATATGATAAGAGGAGATAAGAATCCAAATATTCCCTGATTTAAAGCAATATTCTTATGGGGCAATATAATCCAAATAACAAATCAGGAACACAAAATTGAATCAAAGTCATTGTAAAATGTGAATAATTCTATACAGACTTAAATCTTTGAGTCCCCATGCTGGTCTCAATGCTCTGTAAAGTCACAGTAGTGTCATCCTGAATTCTGAATTCACTGATTTCTGCTTTGACACCTATGGTAAACTCTTTCTCTTCATTTGGTTTTTAAACAGTGTAAATACAGAATTGATGACTATTCAAACCAATAAGCATTTTCGGAGAAAAAAAGTCATCAAAATGAAAATAAGCTATTTATGGTTAAAATATACATATTACACATCTTAGAAAGAATTAATATTAAAAATACAGGCACAAAAATCAGCATGATAAAAAATGGGCAAAGAATAAGGCACCTCACAAAGACGCCACCATCTTGACTCATTTGTGGCCCTACTGTATGGATTCCCAACTAATCTCTGAGGATATGCATGTCAAAGAGCTAAAATTCATGGAACCACTGAATTCATCCTCATGGATGAAAACTCTGGGCACCCTCAGGAGTCATGTTGGCTGAGTACCGGCTGTGTGCGAACCCTGGGTACCGCACCCACACCCCACATCAAGGGCACAATTCCACTGCTTCAAGAATATTCTCTGAAGACAGGCCAAACTCAAATAATATCAGGTAGTCTGGTGCCCAGGCTAAAGATTCTGGTTACTTCTTGGGGTTGATGTGGGTAGACTTACTCAACCTGAAACTTCCAGAAACCCAGGTAGCCCCAGCCACTCTCAAAGCCACCATTTGTCACCTTATTGGCCCAAACCATAAATTCTGAAGTCTCAGGAGAGCAGAACACTTCCTAACTCCTCAATACTGAAATTCCAGTAAGGAATATTGAAATTCACAGTACTGAAATTCACAGCAAATTAGATGGGGAAATCAACATAGGAGCCAACTAAGTCAACAGTCAATAAACACTCACAGAAAGCTCAACTGGCAACCAACAGCTTAATAAAATCTTTGACAAGGATTTAACAACCCTGTGATGAGATATGTTTCCACATAAAAATTATTTTTATACTTACTAATTTAAGTATTTTAGATTTGTTATCTAATCAATTTCATCTATTAAATTGTATCAACATTTATGTTTTTGTCTATATTAAAGTAAAGGAAACATTTGTTTACAAAATAAACATTTTGTAAAAAGTGGGCAAAGAATAAGACCCAACAATTCTAATTCCAATTCTTGGCATCTACAGCAAAGACAAAAAACTACCATTTCAAAGCTCTCATGTTCTCCTGTGTTCATTTCAGCAATATTTATAGTACTCAAGATATGGAAACAAACCAAATGCCCAGAACAGATGGCTGGGAAAAGAAACCATGGCAAATAGAATCAGTAGAATATGACTAAACTATAAGGAAAGATTAAATTCTGGTATTTGTCAGTAAGTGAATAAACTAGAGGATAATTTGCTGAGTGAGGTCAGTCAGAAGGAGAGAGACAGATACATAATGATCTTTTTCACACAGAGAATATAAATAAAAATAGAACTGTTAATGAGAAAACAGATTCTCCCATGCTGGTGACTTCTTGAGAATTGTATGAAAGGTTTACATACAGAACTCGGAAGATGCAAAGTTAGTTTATTGTGAAGATGGTTCCAGGTCCCTCCCCAGAATTCCAGGCTTCCCTGTGACCTATGTATGACTTCCCTGTCCTATCTGACTCAGTCTACTCACCTCCCTTGAACATGGCCAGGTCCTGTTCCTGCACAACTATTTTATATGCTTTCCCGAGATTCCAGGACGTCCCTATGGGCCCCTTGCTCATACCACTGTTGGGCTTCCCAGCTGTATTCCAGCAGTTCTTGTCTAGTCCCAGGTTTCCTACTCTCCGTGGCCACCTGCACATGGGTGAGAGTCTGGGTTCAGTATTTTATCCCCTCCTGCATATACAAGCCCTGTCTGGATTCTGCCCCTTTCTGACCCTGTGATGCTGGCCTGTACTAAACCCTGGCCTGGTACATGCAGCCATACCTGTCCTGGAGGGTCATGGAGTCCCATCCCTGGTAGTGGGTCCAGGGATGCTTGTTCTGAAAGGGAGGAGAGCCTGTGAACTTCTGGGTCAGCCGCAGGGGCCTCCTTTTATGTGTAGCAAATCCCATTCCCAGCCATTCCATTCTACTTCTGATTGGCTGCTTGTTCCAATGCGTTAACGTGACCAGGCACCTCTAGGCCTCAACTTGCTGTATGAGACCCTATTAAGAAACATAGTAACAGAGTTTACTGGAAGCTGTGTTTGTGAGACTGATAGGAAGAATCCTTGGGATAAGGATGGAAAGAAGCATGCGTTCTGGTGGTGGGCATGGTGTAGGAAGAAGTATACATTAAACAGTGATATCTCTGTAATAATGGGGAAATATTGCAAAATAACAATAGAACAGCAAAGTGAAAGTACTTAAAATGATATCACTATCACTACCTTCCCGTTTATCATCAATTTGCAGGAGCGGGCTCCAGTAATATCTCCATATGTCCTGTCTCATGTTAGTAGAGCCAAAGGGCATATGCTCACTCAGATGGAACAAAAGAGCCTCAAACCCTTATATTAGGTAAATGGAAATGACCTAACATAATTATTACTGGTATTTGGCATATCAAATACAACACGGGCAGCTTACCAGGCTTGCCGTGTGGGTGGCATGCTCTTGTAGTCACTTCTTTTTTTTTTTTTTGGTCACACCCGGCAATGCTCAGGGGTTTCTCCTGGCTCTGCACTCAGGAATTACTCCTGGCGGTGCTCGGGATCATATGGGATGCTGGGGATCGAACCGGGTCGGCATGGGCCAGCCGCGTGCAAGGCAAACACCCTACCGGCTGTATTATCGCTCTGGCCCCACTTGTAGTCACTTCTAAATACAGCATATTGATGAATCATAATAATTGTGTAACTTACTGTTCAAAAAATAAATTGTAAAAAGGATTGTACCATAATAGTAACTAAGTAATAGTTTTTATATTTTATTTGTTTGAAGGCATATTTTTCACGAAAACAAAAAAATGAAACTGCTGATCTAAGCAAAAGCAATGAAATTCTAGATTTCCATTAGGTAGATTTATATAAATTATTCATATATATTTTTTAATTTGGACTTATTGTTATATAAGTGGAAAAGCCTTGTACACAAATTTATAGGCAATTAAATTCCATATAAACAAACCTAAGGCAAAAAATTGTGCTTGTCATACTGGAAAAAAATCTAAATCTTAAACTGTTGTGGTTTGGTATGAGATACAGAGTTCAGTGAAAAGGAAGAGAAAGAGCTATTTTCACTTGTGTATCCTGTTGCAGCCTGCTTCCTCTCTCTCCTTCTTCTTCGTTTTGGACTCTCTTTTAGGGTTTGCACTCTTCTTGGTAGTTTTTTCTTTGTCTCCTCTCTACAGGGCCTTTACACGTAGTGGCGGCCATCTTGGCCTACACGTGGTTTGGGTTCTAGCCGGGAATCCTAAGCACCGGGTTTTCCTATTGCTGATTTGTATGCCTGAACCTGTGATAAGTAAAGCCTTTTAAAACTGCATCGGATTCCTTAGTCTTCATCCATTCCCGCCGGCTTTGGAGGTAGAATGGAACTCACTTCCCAGCAGTGTGGGGTACCCCGGTGGCACTCCCCAACATCTGGCGTCCCTGGGTGGGCACCCCCACATCTGGAGGTCCCACCGAGATCTTGATGAACTTTTCCTGAAGCTGAGAACAGCACCTAAACCGTGAGTTAAAATGGGTTACCTCCTGGAGTTTTTTTCTTTGTTCTGGCATCACCTGTTTTTTCAGATGCTAGCAGTAGTCATGACTTTTGTAACTCTTGCTTGTCTTCCAGAGAGTCATGAAATTAAATCTAGCAAACAGATTTTAAAGCTTGACGATAACCTAGAGGAAGAAAAGCAACCTCCAGAGGAGGCCGACTCTCTAACTGAAAATCTGCCCGGAGTTAATACCTCCGAAGGTGGAGATGCCCCCTCTGGAAACTAAATCTCAAGTTGAGGGATTCCCTACAATTCTTACAAATTTTGATGAGGAGGAAGAGGAGGAACAAATTAATTCCCTGAACCTGTCCAGGCCTCAAAAGACTTGTAGTTCCTCCTGTTCTCAATTTAATAATAGTCAGAAAGCAAAGCTCTGGGAGCTTTGCAACATTCCTCCTGACCACTCTTTGTTTTGGCCTTTTCTGGTAATAACTCTTGTGATTTTTGTAATAAAACTGCACCTCCCCCAACGGGAGCAGAGTGCAAATTCTGAAGAGCAAGTTGTTAAGTTTAAGGTAGAGGCTTTCCTGGATCTCTGGTTTAAGGGAATAAAAAGGCAGATTTCTTGGTGGCATCTTTACTTAATTCAGTTGGAAAAGAGCTTTAGGCTCAATCTATAGTTGCCTGCCACCTCTATGTGCACCATAGCTTTCCATAAAGACAAACCGGACTAAATTGTCCGCCTTTTATTTGTCTGTGCTCCGTCCCACATGGCTGGAGGTTTGCAGACAAGTTATTTGATTGGATATTTATGGCAAACGACTTCTGGCAAATGGATAGTTTTGGCGAATGATTCATGGTAAATGTTATGGCTAAAGACAAAGTGTTAAATGTGCTCAAAAACTTTCAAAAATTTGGTTATTAAAGCAACAAAACACAGGTATCATTAACACTATTCACCTTAACTTTGTCTCCAAGGAGAGCTGCTGGAAAACTCTGATGTAGACTCAAAAACCAGTTAATTCACCTAAGTAAAAACTGATTATAAATGGCTAGCAGGTCTAAAAACACCTACTTTCTTTCAATACAGGTTTAAAAACACCTAATTTCTTTCAATATAAAGTCTTAATTTTAAATTTCAAACTGCTGTTCAAACCTCCCAGGTTGGTTCGTTTTTAATAATGATAATCTTGCTTTGCAGCCTGTTGAACATGGTCCATCTTTAATAACAATAATTTTGCTTTGCAGCCTGTTGATCTTGGTACATCTTTAATAATAATAACCTTGCATTGCAACCTGTTGATGCTTTAGCTGAAGACAACCCCTTTCTTTCTAAATTATATGCATAAATATATATATATGTGTGTATTTTCTAAGTGTTTAATGTGTGTCTTAATGTTTCCTTGCTGATTTGAAGTGTTTAAAGGTGAAAGCACCTAAATAACCCTCGAGAAGAAGGTATTTTGTAAGAATTTTCTAAGGTTTTTATGTATAGGAATGACTAATGAAGAAGTTTTTTAAGGTTTTGAAGAAAAATAGAACTGCCGTGTATAATGTTCAGTGACAAGGTTATAGAAATTAATAAGTTTTCTAATGTTTTGTTTACACGTAAAAAATAAAAAAAAAAAAAAAGAAGAAAAAAAGGGTGAACTCCAAGTATTGTGATCAATATCAAAATCTGCTAAAAACTAATAAAATTTTTTTAATGCTTTTGTTCAGAGATTTACAGAAAAATAACTTGGCTGCTACAAATTCCTTCTATAATGTTTGATTGAGGCTTTGGACTCCGATCACCGTGCTCATTACAAAAAAAGTTTGCTAAACCAATGAAAAAAGGTTTTTCTAATAATTATGTTCACAGATAAGATATGGAATGCAGTAAACTTGTGCTACAGTGCTCAATACTCCAAGACTCCTAAACAGTGCTCACCACAAAAATTTAATAATTTGCAAAAAAAGTTTTCCTAATGTTTCCTTTCACAAGGTGTTGAAGTTTCTTCATGTTCTTGAATTCCTGCCAAAGCCTTAAAATCTCTATTTGTGATTAATCTTGAAAACTGTTTTTGTCTCGCCTAAAATTAAGCTACAGGTACAGTTACCTGTGCCAGTGTTCCCTTGCTGAAGATGCCTTGCAAGATGACTGTACCACTGTACCAGACACCTTTTCTAGTGCTTGAGACTCTTGTTCCAGTGAACCTGAGACCCAATCCAGTGTTCCTGACAATTCAACAAGTTCCTGATAGCTGCTCTCCAGAGACTCATACTCATATGATCACCGCTATTGCTGTTCCTGAAGTAGCCCCACAGACATTGTTCCAGACACCTGACTCTACATAAAATATGGAAAATTGAGTCTCACAAATTATGGACAGTGCAAACTATGGTTTGTTATACTCAGAAAGCTAGAAACACTTTGTCATGAGCCTTGCTTTGAGTTCAAAAACAAGTTAGGATCCTAAAATAACATATATTTTCATTTTGTAATTGGAATTATTTTTTTCTTGTCTTAATTTTCCATATGTTACTAAATATTTTGTATTTTCAATTTTTTATAGTAAACTAATCAGGGGAGTTGTTGCAGGACTCCTCTAAGAGCCTCTGCATCTGCCCTGGATTGTCTCCTGCAAATCACTTCTTAGATAAGGGGTAGTCTAAATGTGGCAGTTTATCGGACCATGTATTCTGTACTGGCTGGTATAAATATTCTCTCATGCTACCACAATCACCGTGGGACTAGCTAGATCTTACCAGCATATTTGCCAGGCCACGTTGGATCTCTAAGTAATTAGACCAGAGAGAAATGCTGTTTGCCTCCAAGCAAGCAAGCATGGCTCCCCTGATAACTCAAAGGCAACTAAAATAAAAATTACCGTGAAGTAGAGGAGACCTTTGTGAAGGCTTGGAGAAATATTTAACTGGCATTAGTATTAGTCTTTGGTACAGAGACATGCCATCTCAGAAACCCCCTTCTCCACCCTATAAAGGCATTTCCAGGCAGATTTTGGGTCAAAACATTAGCATATAATAGGGCCTAGGTGAGTTGCTGGGAGAAATTACCTAAGGGCATTTGACCCTTCCTGCTTCCCATAATAGTGGGAGGTCTGATTTGCAGGGGTATTAAACCAGCCTGCTTCCTCTCTCTCCTTCTTCTTTTTGGGCTCTCTTTTAGGGTTTGCACTCTTCTTGGGAGTTTTGTCTTTGTCTCCTCTCTATAAGGCCTTTACACGTGGTGACCGCCATCTTGGCCTACACGTGACTGGGGTTCTAGCCGGGAATCCTAAGCACTGGGTTTTTCCTATTGCTGATTTGTATGCTTGAACCTGTGATAAGTAAAAGCCTTTTAAAACTGCATCAGATTCCTGAGTCTTCATCCATTCCCCACCGGCTTTGGAGGTCAGAGGGAACTTGCTTCCCGGCACTGTTGGGGATACCGGCCGCACTCCCTAACAGTATCCCTTCACAATCAAGCAAACATAATGCCTGATTAATCTATATATTATGGAAAGAGGAAGTTCCTTTTCTAGGTATAAGGTCCTCAGTGGAGTCAATGGCATAAGAGCTGTGAGTTTTGTTGCTGGAGTGATAGCCCAGTGGGCAGGGCGTTTGCCTTGCATGCGGCTGGCCTGTGCAGGCCCGGGTTTGATCTCCAGCATCCCATATGGCCCTCCAAGCACCACCGGGAGTAATTCCTGAGTGCAGAGCACTCACCGGGTGTGACCCAAAAAGCAAAAAAAAAGAAAAGAAAAGAGCTGTGAGCTTTGATTAACCTCCTGAAGACCCAGAAATGGCTTTGCAGATGTTCTGAATTAAGATGATCACTTGATCACTTGAATCCCGTTATTCATCAATTTGCTCGAGCTGGGGCCAGTAACATTTCCATTGGACCCTATCACGTGCCAATGTAGCCCAAAGGCATCTGGTTGATTCAGGAATATGAAGAGCCTCAAACCTTTCCTTCAGGGTCTTAACAAGGAAGTCTGACCATCTTGTAGGTGGGCGGCCACATGATCTTTTGACATCCCTTGGGATCCAGTCGGTAATGGCTCTAGTCCAGCGGTTGTCCCCAAATCGCATTACATGTCCAACCCATCTGATTTTCGATGCCTTGAGACAGTGACAAACGAGACAGTGTCCCTGATTCTGGAATAACGACGAAGGTCAGAACTCCGGATTCCATCTCTCACTTGAGTGAGGCGTGATATTCTAAGCATAGCTCTTTCGATGCCTCTCTGGGAGACCCGAATAGCATTCTCATCCTGCTTTCATAGGGCCCAGGTCTCTGAGGCATATGTTAATGCAGGGAGAACGGTGGAGTCAAAGAGATGTGCCCAGAGCCGGAGGTTCTTTGTCCTTTTAGCTATTTCTTCGAACCCTTTGAAGGCATTCCATGCCGCTCTCTTTCTCATGCGCAGCTCAGGTTTTAGGTCGTTCATCATGTTGATTTCTAGATCTAGGTACACATAACTGCTGCATTCAGAGATGTTTGTTCCACTGAGAGTCAATGGGGCCTCTGGAACTAGTTCATTCTTCATAAACATGGTTTTCTTTAGATTCAGCTGTAGACCTATCTTTCCACATTCTCCGTCAAAGTCAACCAGCATTTGTGCCGCTTGGCTAATATTTGGTGTCAGTAGAACGATGTCATCAGCGAAGCGGAGGTGGTGTAGTTGCCGACCATCTATCTTAACTCCCATTCCTTCCCATTCTAATTGTCGCATAAAGTTCTTGAGGGTGGCGCTGAAGAGTTTTGGTGAAATGGTATCACCCTGTCAAACCCCTCTTTTCACATTAATGATCACTTCTTTGTAGAATGGTGAGATCCTGGTGGTGAATCTGTAATACAGCTCATGAAGGATCTTGATATATTGGGTTTGAACACCCTGTTTGGCTAGGACTTCGATGACTGCTTCAGTCTCCACAGAATCAAAGGCTTTCTGTAAATCAATGAGCATGAGACAGAGCAGCATCTTGCACTCCCTACAAACCTCAATGCTCTTGGTTACTCTATGGATATGGTCGATTGTGCTGAATCCTTTCCGGAAACCTGCTTGCTCGCATGGTTGTCCTTCATCTAGTGTTCTGCTGATCCTGTTCAGGATGACTCGTGTAAACAGCTTGTAGATGACGGACAACAGGCAGATGGGGCGATAGTTGCCGGTGTCGTGAATGTCTCCCTTCTTGAACAGTAGAACTGTCCTGCTGGTTTTCCATTGGGAGAGCACCTTGCATTCAGACAGGTAGCGTGTGAAGAGCCGAGCTAGTATATTGATGAGTACCAATGACAGATTCTTCAGGTTTTCGGGTCTGACTTTGTCTGGGCCTGGTGCTGTACCCTTCTTTACCGACGAGATGGCATGTCGAATTTCAGAAGTGAGAACGTTGGGATTGACGTATCCATCCCCTGGAATTTGATATGTGGGCAGGTGGATGTGGCTATCAAAGAGATTTGAGTAGAAGATCTGGATAATCTTCTCCATTGCCTTTCTGGAAGATGTGATAGATCCATCAGGGCGTCGGAGGGCAGTCATCTTGGTCTTATAGTTGGCGAAGGACAGGCAGGCAGTGCGAATGCTTTTCTTGGCTTCTGCTAAATCTTCCAGTATTTCTGCTCTTCTGTCTTTGAGGTCTTCTTTTATCGCTTCTCTGCACCGTTTAGCAAGCTTGGACGTTAGCATTTGGTCTCCTGAGGCTCACGCCTTGCCACGTTGTTGAATGAGAACAAGAGTTTCTGAAGACAAGCATCCTTTTGTGTCTTTCTCTCTCTCAGCATTCTTCACACAATCATGGAGGTGCTGAACCAGTCGGTTGTATTCTTCATCGATGTCATCAATGATGGTATCTTCCCATGTTGCTTCAATGGTGCCAAAGAGTTCCCAGTTGGTGGTCATTCTGGGAGTTTTCTTCTTAAACTTTGTAGCCTTTTCTCCCTGTTGTGGGAAGTAGAATTTTGCAGGAAGGAGACGGTGGTCCGATCCTGTTTGGAATTTGGGGACGACAGCTACATCTGTCAGACAAAACCGTCGATTGAAGATGATGTGGTCAATTTCATTGTGGAACTGTCCACCAGGAGATTCCCATGTCCTACCTTTCGCTTCAGCCTTCTGGAACTGTGAGTTCCCATGAATGGTCTTCGTGGACATGATGAACTCAGATAGTCTCACCCTTCGTTCTATTCTAGGCCATGGTACACCTGGCAGAGCAAAAACCAGCTTTCCCCGTTGAACCCCCCTGCATTCCATGGACAAAGAGAGCAACTTCCAACCCCGAGTTCACCATCCAGATGGAGCTTTCGAGGAGCCCAGAGAAACCCCCACACCTTGCTGGCAGCGATCTTCACAATCTATACTCTACAGCTGGTAAGATCTCCACCCAGCAGATTAATCCAGTCTCCAGCCTGCAGATTAATCCAGTCTCCAGCCTGGCTTGTCAGAATTAAGATGAAGATAACATTTTCATATGCCTTTTGGCCATTTGAATTTCTTCTTTTTTGGAAGCTTCTGTTCATTTCTTCTCACCATTTTTTGATGGGGTTGGCTGTTTTTTTCAGGGAGATGCAAATCAAAACAGAAATAAGGTACCATCTCACACCACAGAGACTGGCACACATCCAACACAGCAAGAATAACCCGGTGCTGGCGTGGATGTGGGGAAAAAGAGTCTCTCATCCACTGTTGGTGCGAAGTGCCGACTGGTCCAGCCCTTTTGGAAAACAATATGGGCATTCCTCCAAAAACTAGACTTTGAGCTCCCATTTGATCCAGCAATAGCACTCCTGGGAATATACCCGAGAGACAGAAAAACACATAGCAGAAACACTATCTGTACTTCTTTATTCATCTCTGCGCTATTCACTATATCTAGAATCTGGAAACAACCTAAATGCCCGAGAACAGAGGACTGGCTAAAGAATCTGTTGTTCATCTACACTATGGAATACTATGCAGCTGTCAGAAAAGATGAAATTATGAAATTTACCTGCAAATGGATGGACATGGAGACTATCATGCTGAGTCAAATTAGTCAGAAGGAAAAGGACAGATATAGAATGACTGCATTCATTAATAGGGTATTAATAGATACCAGTGTTTTACTAAATGTGGGAAATGGTAGTGGCAGATTAAAACTTACCATTGAATATACACAAAGAGACTTAAGTGATAAACTCTAAATATCTGCAGGGCTAGCCACAATGTGTAAAACAAGAGGGAGAGAGATGCAGAGACAGAGAGAGACAGAGAGAGAAAGAGACAAAACAGGGTTACCTGCTGTTGAGGCAGCCTGGGGTGGGTGGGAGGGGCTGTGGTACATTGGTGGTCAAATGGGGCACTGGTGGAGGGATGGGTGCTGGCATATTCTATTACCAAGAACCAATTGTGAACTCCTTTGTAATTGTATGTCTCACAATGATATAATAAAAAATTTAAAAAAATAAAAAAAGAAAAAAAAAGATGAAGATAACAGTATTTCTTGTGCTTCTGTTATTGAAAATATCAGTCCTACAAAAATGCCCAGTAGACTGAATGGTCAACCACATAGGGAGAAGGAAAAAAAATGCATTCTTGTCATATTCTGGAATTAAACAAGTTCATTTATAGTTGAGAGTTATACAACTTGTGGAAAACTCTTTCCCACATCTTACAATTCAGATAAAACTTTTTTTTTTTAGTAATGAAAAACTTAAGTGGATTTTATTTAAGCCAATAGCTGGGGTCAAGCTCTTGGGCACACAGGCAAAACAAGATCCTGAGTAAGAGGAAGCTTTATATTCACTATTCACTAGCCGCTATTAACCTGCACAAACTTAAACAACAACCTGATTTAAAGAAAGACATTATTCAAGTTGAACAAATGGATTGTGTTGGTATGTCCCGGGACGTTCTAAATGTCAGTATGCCCTGCCTGCACCCAGCAGATCCTAGACAACAGGATGGGCAGTGAAACTGATACTTTTCATTTTCTTTTTATTTGAAAGATGCTCATGTAGAGTTTTGGTTCTACAGTGTTCCAACAAGCACCCTCCACCCTAACCCATCTCCTATCACCAATGTCCCCACCTCCCTCCCCCCTCCCCCACACCTCAACCACTCGGCGGGTTCTGAATGTCATTTCTTTCCTCTTTATATCTCCTTCCCACCAAACTTTCCTGCTCTTTGTGGAATGCAGTGCATTAAAAGACATCACTGTTTCACTATTTTAGTGGACCGGCGTGCCCGCAAGCAGCCGCGCGACCTGGGCTCGAACTGGTTTTGCTCTGTACAACTAGTCGTGAGGCAGTTTCCCAGCATCCAGACAGCGAAAAGGTGGCTAGTGTGATGGGTGAGTCTCATCCGGCTGCTTCCGGGACCCCCAGAGGCGACGGGCCCACTTCCAAAGCCCATCTGCCCTCCTCGGGGTTCCATGGTCAGCTAGCCCGGTGCGAGCCGAGTTCCAGCCTCCCCAGCCGCTTCTGAGCCTCTGGGTGCTGGCCCTTGGCAGCTCCTGGCGGGGCCACCAGGCTCGACAAAATGGAGGGAGGAAAGGCCGACCACGCCTCCATCTGACGACTTCCCAGTGATTCCCACCTCTTGGAGCCACCTTCAGATAAAACTTTTAACCAGACAAAGAAAAGACCAAGGCACCCAAGATCAAGTTATGTGGACCCATCACAAGGATAATTCTTGTATGTGGAGTATCAGAAGCCATATGCCATGATTAAATACAAGCATCGCCAGAGAGTATAAGAAAGTTCCACAAACAAGTCTATAGATTTTCCTATCACTTATCATAATGTACAACTGAAAAGAGATGATGATATGGGAAGCACTAATGGCTTGGGTTAACCACATAGCTGCCATATCTTCTGGATGTCCTCCTTCATTTTCATTACAACATTATTGTCAGTTTGGGCTCTTTTAGTTTACTTCTGGAGGTGCTTAGGGGTTACTTCTGGCTCTGCACTGAGGAATTATTCCTGTAGGTGCTGGGGATTGATGGGATGTCAGGGACTGAATCCAGGTCAGCAGCATGCAAGGCACATACCCTACCCTCTACACAACAACTCTAGCCCCATGTCATTACAAAAAACAAAGTTCGAAATTAAGAGTCAGTAAAGAATTAGTTAATTAAATATGTTGCAGTATTCTCCAAATGACCCTGCCTGACCCAATTAATACTGCTGTCTAACATATTTATACATTATACTATTTTTCCATAAACTTGGCTCATGATAATATATAAAAGGTTTTTTTTAAATGAACCTTGGATTTACATAATAATTGTTTTCAAAATAAGCAAATTAAGAGTAGTATAAAATAATTTTTATTTTTGGTCATTTCTGAGCTTAGGGATCACTCCTGTTGGTGCTTACTGTGTGGAGAACTATAGCAGAATCATCTGATTGCAAGGCAAGTACAGTACCCTCTGTTTCCTTTTTCAGACTCTAAGAAAGAGCATTAAAAACTCCATTCATCACTGTATCACTGTCTTCCCATTGTTCATCGATTTGCTCAAGTGGGCACTAGTAACATCTCCATTAGTCCTGTCACAAGCAAGTGCAACTCAAGGGCATCTGCTTGCTCCAGTGACAGGAGGAGCCTGAAACCATTTTCAGGTTATAGAACTGAGGTCCATAATAATTACTAGTCTTTGGCATAAAAAGTAAATAAACACGGTAGCTTGCCAGGTTTTACTGTGTAGGTGGTATAGTCTCAGAAGAAGGCTCTCAACCCGAGCATTTACTGATGAAACTTAAAGGGGGAAGATCAGGTTTTATCTTGGATGGAGCTTTCAGGAACTATGGAGTCTGGATGTTGAGAATGACTAACTGCATGATGTGTGGTTTGCTCTGGCTTCTTGCCAGGCTTTCTGGTATCAGTTAAAACATGCCTATAACTGTTTACTATGTACAAATGTGAAATAAATTGGGAAGAACCTTGCAAAATTCAAGAATTGCAAAAATTCAGTATCCTATAAAAAATATCACACGGCTGCAAAGAGGCCGCGCGCCAAGGGACATGTGGGTCTTGCATGGGTGGGTCTCTCTCTTCTGGGGCAACTGGCATGGAGGCGGAGGAAAGGGCAGGGGCCAAAACTCCACTCCAAGTTCGCCAGCATGGTCTCTTCCCCGCTCATGAGAGCAAACCCTTGGAGCAATGTTGGACTCGGCCAGGGGATGGCCGAGCCCCTTACTGGAAGGTTACCTCCATGGGTTGCTTCCACATAGTGCTGGCCGAGCAGTGCAGCTGTGGGTCTGAAGTGGATGGGTCTGGATCTCTTCCAGGGTTGCAAATTAGCTGAGTCTGGCGTGGGTGGATCTCTCTTCCGGGGCAACTGGCATGGAGGTGGAGGAAAGGAATACCTCAAAAGAGCAAACTTATCAGTCTTTTCTTCGTTTGCTCTTTTTTTGATGTATTGAAACTCTATTGTCCATTTTAGTCCAAGATAGTCCTCATTTTGATACTAATATGGAGTTTTTCTTTCCTCCACCTCCAAAAACTCCATTCATAATAGTATCAAAATGAGGAATATCTTGGACTAAAATGGACAATAGAGCTTCCAATACATCAAAAAGAGCAAACTTAAAGAAAAGACTGATAACTTCTTAGGAAACTGTAAAATCTGTACCTCACACAAATAGGTCAAGACTTGTTCTTCCCAAATTATCTGTAGCTTCACCAATCCTAACCATCACTAAAACAAAAATGTATAATGAAAATGAGGAAGATTTTATATGTGTGTGTTTGGGTGGAGAAGGTCAGTATTGACTCTCACCCATGATTACTCTAGTTATTACTGTCGTTGTGCCCAGCAGACATGAATAATTGTGTTCTGCAGACCATATGCAGTGATGGTGACAAAACTAGAGTGAACTATAATGCAACACAAGAATCTTATTTCCTGTATTATCTTTCTGTTCCCAAAGCAAGAAATTTTCTAAAATACATGTGTTAATTTAGGAGTTTGAGTTAACTAGAAAAAACTTTTGAAATGTAAAACAATTTTGGAGAATTTGCATTAGTATTTCTCAAAATTAAATAGAAAGTTTATAGTAAAATAATATCTTTTGATATAAAGAAAAGCAAGTAGATCATTGGTGCTGAATAGATTTTAGATTGCCTTTTGTTTACAGACTTCTGTCTCTTACTTGGTAGGTGTGAATTTCCTAGCCAGGTTTGGTGACTTGGTAAAAGTTTTTCTGTTTTCCTTTGTGCCCTTTCATGCTCTTGTGTTGGAGCAACTTCATATTGTATAGACACAGGAACACAGCTAATGCTGTGCATTTGTAATCTTGGAGTTAATTAACTCTGATATATTTACTCCTAGGCATACATCATATTTGCTAACTTAAAACCTCAGTTGTCCTTAGACTGATTCTAGTTCCTTTCATCAGAGGGTCCCATAATGGAACTGAATGGATCCAGTGCAAGCTGAGAGTAAACTACCCTGGCCTCTACATGGGATGGAGTATGTGGTATGAGCAATTTAATAAGCTAAAAGCTAGGTGATGAACAAAACCTGTTGTTTCCAAAGATTAACAATTAATTAAGGATGCTGTTTGGGTTAGGAAAATACTAACCTGGCCAGAGCACTTTAGTCTGAAGTATATAGCTAGGTGACCCCAGGAAACACTACCCTGTGAACTTAATCCTGATGTAGATAAATGTCTGTGTTTCTTACTGTGTTTATACAAAATGACTAGAAATATTATTGAGATGATAGGTTACCAGCAAAGAAAGAGAGAGAATAACAAGAAAATAACATGCTGGTATTTAACCTTTGTCCTGGGAATGCCTATAGTACCAGAACAGGATGCAACTCCAGTGGGGCCCTAAACACATTGAGAACCCTACCACACTTCAATACCTGTTGGGGACCCACTGAGCCCCAACAGATCATTCCTGCTAAATAGCCTGATAATCTCATTTGTAGTCAATGAAATTCTGAGAGAGGCAATTCACTGATAAAAGGACAGTCATTCCAACAAATTATATTTAAAAGTTCAATTATCCACGTTGTCCCAAATCCCTTTATAACTCATTATTTTTATTACATGGGGATTTAACCTGAAGAAGACACTTAAAGGCTAAAAAAAGTCTTTTTCTTTGTTTTTATTGCTCAGTTTTGTTCAGTGGGATACCTCATACATACAAATAATGGAGTCTATTTTGATACCCAAATTGTTCAAGTTTTAGCTTTGTTTAATAATGCATGATTTGAGATGGCTGGTCAGCATGTAAAACATTCTCTAAATCAGATAGCAGAGAAATGAGTTGTTATTCACTGACTTTGGCATAGATAAAAGCACAATTTATATTTTCTTGGTTTCCAAACCACATTTGTCCATGCAGAGAATGCATAATATGTGTGTTTGAAACTTCCAATAATCCTATTTGTATCTAAATATAAGCTAGTTAGTACAATGTTAATCTTTTGGTTTCATAATTATGATACATATCCTTCTGTCTACAATAAAAGTAATATGAGTGAGGGTAAGATATACTTCAGTTCTTAATACACTGTCTGATTCTAATGTTTTCTGTGCATATATTTGTGTAGTCCGTATTTAAATTTATGCATTTTTAAACTTTATAGAAGCCTGTTGAATGAAGAAACCAAGATAAAGGACCTCTGCTGCTCCCTGGTCCCTGCTGTTTATAAAACAAGCATTGCCTGGGGTCACAAATCCTTTCAATCATTTGAAAAGTAGATAATTTAATTGACAGACCTACTCATCCAGGTATTCAGAGGCATTTTTCTATCAAAAGAACTTCTAAGAGTTCTCAACAATTTTTTTTGTCTCAATTTCTCTCATATTTTCTCTTGAAAATTTCTGTCCTTAAACATGTAAGCAAAAAAGTTCAACCAGGTTTTAATAGGAAAACTACACAAAAAAATAAAAACCAAATTTATATTTTTTCAAATTAAAGTGTAAAAAATATTTCAGCACCTGTTTTCCAACAGCATCCATCAGAGACTACATTGGGATCATATTAATATTTTTCTATGATTAATTTAATAAAATACCTGATAAGAGGGGCATGAAAAAATCTATTTATATGCATACTTCTAAAACATTTTGAAACTTACTGTTATTTTATGTCAGTAGGTATCTATTCCCACACAAACATGATTTTTTTAATTTTATAGAATTTGGGGAACCTATTTAACTTTATCATGCTTTAGTAAATATGTTGGCAAACAGCAAAAGAATATTTTTTTTTCCTTTGGGGATCCACACATGGGTATTCTTTTAACCAGATTATAATTATGTTGAAGGAAGTTTAACGTAGGAAGAAGAAAAGTACATTAAAAGAAAAAAAAACTATATCACAAATAACTATATTATTTATTAGCTTATAAAATATATTAAAGAAGAAAAACTATATTAAACTATATAAAACTATATTTCAGAAAATACCCAAGTTTCTTGTTCTGTGACCTTGATGCAATAACCTCATCAACAAAGCAGTGTCATGATTTTAGGGATATTTTTCAGATTAGAAAAACTATCACTGAAGCATGTTTTATATCATGAGACAGAACCATATGGATTGAGGCTATTAGTTTTTTCTTGTGACTATTATGAAACTATTACCAGTCTGAATGCATTTATCAATGTTCTTTTTGTAGGATGTAAAGTATTAAATCAAAACAAAGAAATGCCTATAAAATTAATGAGATGAAAAATAATTTGAGGAGGAACATTTTTAATAAATGTGCTTTTAAGAATGAGGCAGCTTCTTGAATAATATTTAATTTCAGCAGAGGTCAGTCAATCTATGCTCCTCCCAAGATTAATATGAAGTGCATCCTTGAGCATTTTTAATCATTGGAACCTGAGTGACCTCAGAACTAAAACAAAGTTTAGCTTGAAATTTTGCTACGCATCAGCATTTTCCCAGAAGTTCAGGAGTGCTGAGTGAACAAATGCCACTCAGGAACCATGTATATACTTTACTTAGAAAAATTGCCACTTTAAGAAAATGTGTATGTTGCATAATTGGAGAGAATGCATTATTAAATACCTTCAACTAACCTTCAATTTATTTGAAATACATAATTTCAGAATATATTTGTTGAAAACATCTAACCACACTATCATTAAGCAATCATATCAATAAGTCACAAAGTATGGAGGTTGAATTCATGGCACAGAAATACTTATTTTAAAGCCAATGAAGAAATTTTTCTTTTTGGTTTTATTTTTCGGATGTTTTTGGGTCACACTTGGTGAGATGTTCAGGAGTTACTCCTGGCTCTGCATTCAGGAATTGCTCTTGATGGTGCTCAGGGAACTGTACGGGATGTCCAGAATGAATCTTGGTTGTTACATGCAAAGCAAATACCCCACCAGTTGTACTTTCTCTCTGACCTTTATGACACAGAAATTTTAAGTCAACAGAAATGGACAACAGTAAACACATGTATAACAGTAAACATAATGTATATACTTTTTTTTCTAGACCCTGAGATCTTTTTAAAGATGAAGCAGATACACATTCAAGTAGAGTGAAGGGGTGAATTCTAAATATTTAATGTTTATCACTGTCACTGTATCACTGTCTTCCCGTTCATCATCGATTGGCTCAAGCAGGCACCAGTAACATCTCCACGTGTCTTGTCTCATGCTAGTAGAGCCAGAGGGCATCTGCTTGCTCCAGGAACATAAAGAGTCTCAAACCATTATATTAGGTCATGGGAATGAGGTCTATAATTGTTACTGGTATTTGGCATGTCAAATACAACACAGGTAGCTTGTCAGGCTTGCCGTGTGGGTGGCATACTCTTGTAGTCACCTCTAAATACAGCGTTTATTGATGAACCGCGAGGCCGCTGGCAGCCACGCGAGCTGGGCTATGATAGACTCGTCTGCTGGGTGGAGTTCTGATGAGAGGGAAGTCCAGATGTGGAAAACAGCAGCCCTCATGGAGTAGGGGGTTATCTGGTTTGTTGTGAGGCTCTGCTGGGGTGGCGGGCCAGGGCTAGAACCCGCCATCCCTCCCGGTGCGTTGTGAGAGGCTGGGCACAGGGAGAGCCGGTAGCAGATCTGCCCCATGTCTGCCCCATCAGCATATCCTGGGCCGGACTTGAAAAAAGACTGCTGCAGGGTGGGTGTCAATGATCTGGGCTGATAATGAGCCTGGGCCTGCTGTGCAGAATTCAAGGTGACATTGCAGAGTTTACAGTTGAGCCAGGGCACAGGTGGAGACTGGTGGAGCTGATGGAAGGTGAGATTCCCCAGTGTGGGGGGCGGGGGGGGGAATCTGATTTGAAGACTCAATTTTTCCTAGCCCTTTGGATTATGCCCAAGACCTTCCTACCCAATGATCCTCTTGCAAAAGTCGGTGCTTCCTCCACCTAAGCAGCCCTGGTCCTCTCCTCCTATGTCAGCATCCAGGTCTACACAACCTTTGCAGCTTCTACCTCGAAGCCTTTTGGACCAGAGGCTTCTTTGCCTCTGACTGGGGAAGAAGAATTACCTAAGGGTGGGGAGCAAGACTCGCCCTGGAGGAGCTATGTAAGCCCTTATACTGTAAACTCTGCAATGTCACCTTAATGTTTATAAGTAAATACATGAATTTGTTAAACTTATAAACATTAAATATTTAGAATTCACCCTTCACTCTACTTGAATATGTATTTGCTTCATCTTGCAAAATATCTCATGGTCTAGAAAAAAAAAGTTTAGCCTACAAAGTACTAATTACCCCAGTGTTTTGCAACAGGTTGGGAAAGGTTCCTTCCTTCCTACTTTGTTTCTGTTACTTGGGCACTCCTAGCAGTGATCAGAAATAACCATATGGCCTCCAGCACCTAAACCCAGGTTGGCCCATGGGACACACACCCTGTTTGCTGTACTATCCTCAGCTGCTCTAGCCCTTTCTTTCTGACTTCTGTCAGCATGATATTCACTAGTTTCATATACGTTGTTGCAAATTGTATAATTTTGTTCTTTCTTGAAGCTGCATAATATTTCATTGTGCATTTATACTCTGGCTCCTTCACCTATTCATTCTTAGTTGGGTATTCAGGTTGTTTTCCATATCTTTGCTAAGCACAGTGATGTAAATACCTTTGTGCATAACCTTTCGTATTATTTTTAGGATAGATGACAATAAGTTAGTTGTGTAATTTTGCCCAGTGGTAGCTCTTGTTTCCTAGTTTATCTGAAATGTTTTTCATGTATTAATCTCACATTTGTGTGTGTGTGAAAGTTTAACATATGGAAAAGATCTTAAAATACCAGGTACTGTCATTATTATTATTGTTATTGTTGTTATTATTATAGAATCCTTTTATCTGTTTGCTTAATAGTATGAAAAGAAAGAAAATATTAAGTCTTATATAGAACTTTACATACTTTGGAGCTAAAATTCAGATTAGTTCCATAGATATTTCAGGTTAACATTAATAAACAGACTAGCCGGATGAACAAGTTTTACATTAATATACTTGCTATTCATTTAATTGCCAAATATTTTCAATTTAAACATAAAATGTGGTGTGAAAAATATTTAACAGAAATACTCATGTTCTTCTGGTCTATAAAGTTATAAGATCTTTAACAACACCTTTATGTATAATGAATGCATTTTCAGTTAGAATATAGAGGCTGATGTGAAACTTTAAACCAATGTGAATTTTTGAGCTTGGGCTGTCAAGTAAAGATAATAGGTTTATATTATAGAAATTTTGATATAGAGCCATTATAATAAACTAGTCCATAAATAGGTAATGCTTCAAAAGTCTATAAGTGAGGATTAAATGGGGCAAATCCTTTCTTAGTTTCATCTTCTTACTTGTTCAGTTTACTCCACGTAATTTTGCAAATGAGATTTATAAAGATTCCTAGGAGATACATCTTTGGCACTTAAATCTTAATGTTAGTGCACCATTACACAACTATACCACATTTAAGTATTAAAAGGTAGAATTTTTCTTTAAGATGAGTGTTTTCATTTATAGGGAATTATCTGCATGTCTACTTCCATCATTTTAAATAATTTGTTTTTGAGAACTACATAGTTATCTACTCAAAATAGAATAAAGAGAATTGCTATGGCAATTCCACCACTTTCATACTTTACTTATTTTATAATTTTAGGTGACTTTCTTTAGATTTTTGTACACTTTATTTAACACATAAATTTAATAAAAATTGTGATCTATATTAAATGCATAGTATATGAAAAATTTGCTTAAGAGACCTATACAAATTTTATAAATTTGTTAATGTCAACTAACAACTTGTATATTTTTAGTTTCCAAACCTTTATTGATATAATTAACATATAATATAATATATTTAATATTATAATCAGATGCAAGTGTGTGCATGCATATTTTACCACAATATGTTCAGTCAGTGCATTCAACACAGTATTGAGTCATCAAAAGGTTTCCAAGAGAATGAAGTACAAATATTCTCATCTCTGGGCCGCAAAGACAGTACAGAAGGGAAGGTGCTTGCATTGCTTTCATCAGCCACGGTTCAATATTGGGACCCCCCCATATGGTTCCATGAACCCTGCCAGGGTATGATCCATGAGCACAGCTGGGTATGATCCAAGAACAAAAAACAATTTTTGCCACAATCAATCAGAAATTGGTACATGCTATTGACATTTTAGTTGTTAATAACTAAACATTGTCCCTGTTCTCCAAGTCCATTTGTCAAATTTATTTCATAATCCTTTTCTGAAATTTTTGTGTGGAGACAAATTTAAGGGATGGGAGAAAATTTATTATTAACTGTGGGTGATGGGGGAGAAATTCTATGGGGGTTCAAGGTGGCAAATGTGAGTATTGTTTTTAGCCTCTGCATAGCCCAAATACACAGGGCAGGCAGTCTGCTTGTCATGCTTAATGTAAAGTTGATGGTTCTCTACTCACATACTGCATCTCATTATCAGTGTGACCCAGTATGGGCAAGGACCTACGCAGAGAAGCCTGACAGGCTGGTCCATCACACCTAGGTTCACAGAAGATTATACCATTCAGGTTTATGTACTCACAATCTAGGATGTTAACATAGCAATGACACTGGTCAGAAGGGGGGAACACAGGACCCATTTCTCAGAACTTATTCCATTTGGTACCACCTGATTGTAAAAATGGTTCCTGTATCTTGAAGCTTTTTTTCTATTAATTATATATTTTTTTGGTTTTGAAGACATCTGCTGTCATCAGAGCTTAGTTCTGGCTCAGAGCTCAGGGATCACTTTTGGTGGTACTTAGGAGGTTATACAATGTGATGTAGTTCAAACCCAGGTTGACCACCTCGCTACCTTACCCACTCTCTCTGGTTTCTTCTTGAAGTTTCTATGAATAATTATTGATTAGATAGGGGTATCTTATAAGTGGTTATGTTTGGTCTTTGGGTACTTTCTTATATACTATATAGAATAGAAAGAAATTCACTATGTTCCTTCATTGGGTATTTTAATACTATCATCATATTTTGGTTTACAAAATCAAATAGTAAATTTATTCCAGTGATGTATGGCTGAGTTTAAATCTAGAGACTAATCCACAAATAAAGCAGATTTAATAGCATTTGGATTCTTACACATTGTTTCTTACAAAGACAGGGACATCAACATTTATTCCTGAAAGTTGCTGAGTGTTTAGGAAGCCTTGTTCCAGTACACACAAAGCATTAGATTTACCAACCTTCACAAATTGTGTTACCAAAATCAGAACCCTTAACTGATACAGGAGTATTTCTATCTCCTTTAAATTTCTACAGATAAGTGTTATTTAGTTCACAACAAAATCTAAAGGTTCTAGCGGATTTTAATATCCAACAATTTCACCCATGACATTAGCATCAATCATCATTTAAATTCCTGCAATAAACCATGTCCTTGGTAAATGAGTCAACTCACTCATCTCTACAAATATGCATAATTATACAAACTTTTGAAAGTAACTCAAAATTTTTACTGTTAATCAAGCCATGGATAATTGATTATGCAGTAAATGTTTAAATCTGAATCTGTGCCCATCAATGTAGTGAAATTTATTTTATATAAATATTATTTTATGTAAAATATATTAATTTTAGGCACTAGACAATTAATTAAATGAACTTTGATTGAAGCTTTAATTGTAGCTCAGGAATGCATTTTAACTGATTTAAGTCCAAAACCAGAAAGAGAATTTATGGCACCAAAAGTTTCCCCCTCTATCAAAAAATAAAATCAGTAGCAGACAGCCACTTAATAGCAGACAGGGCTGTCTGCTGGTAAGCAGCATGGTGGGAGGGAGAGGGTGGGTACATTGGTGGTGGAAATGGGGCACTGGTGGAGGGATGGGTGCTGGTATACTGTATTACCAAGAACTAACTATGACCACCTTGTAATTGTATGTTTCCACGGTGGTATAATAAAAAATTAAAGACAAAAAAATAAAAACAAAAAAAAAAAAAAGAAAATCAGGGTACTGCTAACTCTATAATGATACTTAAAATGAATCTACTCAAATAGAACAGACACATATATTAAAGAAGTTTGTTTAAATATGGCATTTTTGCTGAATTATCTCTTGTCTCTGGACTATGGTTCGAAAGCATCCTATAACAGGCAAATTATTTAATAGTGTTTCAACTAAGGTCAAACTTACTATAATATAAACTCTTCCCAGGGATAAAGCTACTTCTATTAGGGATATTAGTTTGTAGAAGTTGTGAAAATTTTAGAAAATAGAAAAGTAAGAAAAGGAAATTGAATTACCAGTATCAGATAAGTCAGATATTTAGATATTTAAAATGCCAGAATCTCTGGTCTAATCGGGTATGATTTATTGAGACCAATCATCAGGCAAAAAAGTACTGAAGTTCACTTTATTTTTTCCTTCATCTTCAAAACGCTGAAGCAAACAATAAAACTGTTATTTCATAGACAAGAAAAACTGATGTTAAACAAGCTTGAAAAGAATTCATGATATCAGTTAGTGAGTTAGAAAGCTAGGAAGAAACCAATGAAATAAAATCTTATTCATGGTGCTACCTAGATTTTACTTGTACCCTAGACTAACTAAATACTCACTAGATACAAGGAACTGAAATTATTGAATCACATGACAAATAGTTTTAATATTAGAGGGATTTCTATACTATTTTCCAAGAGACTATATCAGTTTGCATTTAAACAAACATGTCTGAGGATTCCTTTTCTTCTTCAATACAAGCATGTCACTCCCTCCCTCACACTCTCTCACACATACTTTCTCTCTTTCTCTTCTTTCTATTCTCTATATATATGTAATATATATGCTGTTCTGGACAGACGCAGTAAAGTCTTATGTGTGGTTTTGATTTGTATTTCTGGCCACAATTGGTATATTTTATATGTGCCTATACACATCTATAGGTCTCTTTGCACGGTGTCTAACACTCCCTTCTGCCCATTTTCTCAGCTGAGAATTATTCGCCGCGTTTCCTGTTGACGGCATTTGTTCTTTATAAAACCCAAATACTTAACCCTGTCGCTATAAACGATTTTTAATTTTCCAGTTATTTCATGTTTTACTGATTCCACAACATTAACATTTCAAAGATATTTTACTGACTGAAGATCCTCATCCATAGTTAATACTGCTTCCCTTTCTGCTGCTTTTTTCATTAAACCTTCCAAAATAAATTGGTTCTCTAAATTGGTACAAAAAATATGTTTCAACAAGTCTTCCTTATTCTACACCTATCCCAGAGAGACAATAAACTCCATTTGTCTAAAACACTATTCATGGAGGTGTAAATTAAGCAGAGAAGAGCTGAATATAATGGCTTGTGACATATTAATCCTCCTCACACCTCGTAGTATTGACCTGAACATGTATAGTAGAGCCTCAAAAGAAGCAAATATATATGCCAGTTCATTATACATTTGAGATTGAGGAAGGCAGGGCGGGCAAAAAAAACATAGTTTAAGTAAAACACATGGACAACGGTTCAGCTTCTTCAAGTGAATATTAATCTGAAATAGGCAAAATTGAAACCAAAAACCATTGAAACTCAAAACATATAACACAAAACACAAATAAAAACTGCAGCAGCAAAAACAATTGCGAAATGTAGGGGGAATTACTGAAAATCGTGATGGAGTCAAACGCATGGTGTACATGTAGAAAGTCAGAAGTTAACCTGAGACTGATGTGGTAGCTCATATTCCATCGACAGGAATATTAGAGGTAATGTTATTGACCATTGTCCAGAGAAAGTTGAAACTGACCAAGTAGTTAGGCTATAGGTGTCATTTTTATATTTGAAAATTACCTCAAGGTTACTTGAAGTCTTAATTCTTTAGATTCTGAAACTTTGACAAGCAGGTTTGAAATCTTATTCATCAAAGTTGCTGTTATACAAACTTCAACTTGTATGAGGATGAAATAAAAATTTCAAGCAAAGTACTTTTCAGTTTTTTGGTTCTCCCTGGTATAAAGTTTTAGGAAGAACTTATGTTCTGTGTAAAAGAGCCAGACCCTTTCTGTTTCTTCCAAACAATAATTCTGGTATAAGATGCGCACCACACAGATCTTTAGTTTTATGCCACTGCTCTTTATTTAATGCTGTAAAGTACATTCTTTTTATATTTAGGTTAGGTACCTGACCACATGTTCTTCAGGGGTTACTCTTAGCTCTGCAATCAGGAATTACTCCTGTTAAATCATATGGATAGACACATATGAACACCAGTAGGGCCAATGCAAGGCAAAGTACTCAACCACAAATACTAACACATTCGGCCCTAAACAAAAGTGGTATATGGTTTTCTAAACCCAGAGAGTACCCTGTTAACCAAAGATGAGAATTTTTGCTACAAATGTTAATTGATCTTCACTGAATTACTGTAATTGTCACTCTCATCATAATGGTGAATGAACTATAATAATACAAATGGTCATGAAAACTTCATCAAGCAGTAATGAGATTACCAGACTAAGAATTCCTGTCTGGGTGGCCATCACATTGTTTTTGTCCAGGGCCTCCAAGACTCAAAAACATGTTTTCGTTGATACATTTGGGACCAAGCAACCAGAGACCCAAAAATAGAAAACAAGGCAACTCTGTGTGCCGATATGACAGAGAGACCAAACAGTGCGTCTCCCGCACAACTTTGAGATTTTTCTGTCTTTCAGGTCATACCAGCAAAGTGCTC